>JAPMOB010234829.1:0-14096 GCA_029875015.1 Lepomis gibbosus | reverse complement strand
ACGCGGCGCTCCCATTGGAATGTATTGAAAAAAGACGCTGGCGTCAGAAAAAAACGCTTTGGTGGACACGGGGCCTAACTATATAATTTATAGTGTAAGACATTTGGACATAAATAAATAAACCTGATGTCATTAACATACAACATGCAAATTCACCCCTTTTAGGCCATTTTTGCAACTCAACATGTGCCAGGGGCACTGAATTTAAATTCACCCCTATAGAAAATTTGAGATTAAACAGACCATTAAAAAGGAGAAAACAACCCATGGGTCTTTTATTTGTTTGGTATAAATAATTCTCTCAGGAACTGGGATAAAGTTATCTTGATCAAGCGGGAAAAACTAAATTATGTAGTCATGTCAGGAGTCATGAAGTACCTTGAAAGATGGAGAGAGGTAATTCTTGAGGAACCAGAACTTGACAGGTGTTTTGGTATGCCGAAGGACAGACAGCATCATTATCCTGAAATAGACACAAAGAGTGAAAGATCAGTTTCAGGCATCAGGGCTATACGGAATGTGAAGCGTACGGCCTTAAAAGTAAGCGTGCGAGTGAGTGTGTTTGTGAACTGAAAGTGACCCACCTCAGAAACCGCTCGTACAGATGGCCCGAGGCCACAGAAAATATGTTCAGAACATCTTCTTTCTTCTTGTCTCCATCATCCTTCTTGGAGCCACCACCAGTGATGCTGTAAATGAGAGCATAAGATCTGAGTCTCTTGTGTTTTTGATTGATGCGTTTTTTTCATATAGTGACAGTATATCAGAACAAAGTAGAAACCAGTAGAAACCATGCTTTTGTATAGCCAGCAGAAAACATTTTCAAACAAACCATGCAATATTGTGTTGCAAGCTGGGGCGTTTTATTCAAATAAAAAAAAGAATAAAGGAAATGGCAATGCTCAGAAAAGCCATGGTTTTGAAGTGATTTTAACAGCAGTCCTGCTGCTGGCACTCCTCTAGAGAACTAAGTAATCACTGTGTTAGAAGAAACACAGTTAAAGCAGCTGTAGCATTAATCCGCAAATATCTCCCTTATAGAGTCCAAAATATGAAGTAAATAATTAAAAACGATCCATTTGTATCATAGATGCACTGTTAAAGGGGAGCATTATGTCATGGGATCTAAGTTTTTGGTAACAGCAGAGATTAAATAAACACATCAGGCACCATTTTGTGAATCAAGTTGCAAGTATGTGTTGTCATACATTATAGTTTATTGTGTTAGGGGAGTCCAATCACATCAGCTCCTCTCATCCCCTGCCCTCCCCACCATAATGTACAAAATGACAGCATGGTAATGTTGAGGAAAGCCTGGAGGAGCTTTATACTAATATTCTCCTTTGTGGCATGCAAACTTGTAGGTTAAATGTACAGCAGCCTATTCTGTTTCTTTTTAATCCATATTTAATAGTGTAAATATTGTGGTCACTAGGTTTTCGACACATTTCTTTGGGTTTTTATTTGGAATTATGATATTCCACACTATCCAAATCTGGTTATAAAAAAACACTGTGAGAAGTAATGTATTCCATTACAACCAATAAAGTGAATATTTGGATGCATTCAATTTAGATTGGACTAAATGCAAAAACAACCAAATTGCCAGTGTAAGCCTTTATGTGGTTGCATAAACCAACCAAAACATACAGTCCCCTCCAGAAGTATTGGAACAGTAAGGCAAATTCCTTTGTTTTTGTTATTCACTGAAGACATTTGGGTTTAAGATCAAAATATGAGTATGAAACAAGAGTTCAGAATGTCAGCTTTCATTTTGTGGTATTCACAACTCAGGACATACCACCCTTTGTGTGAACCCACCCATTTTTCAAGTGAGCAAAACGATTGGAACATGTGACTGACAGATGTTTCTTGTTGCCCAGGTGTTGCCTTTTAGGTTGATTGTCCGAACATTAAATAGTTCTGCATGACTAGTCGAAGTTTTCACCTAAAGACTGCATTTCCTGTTAAAGAGGATAACCCAACAAGAAGACCAGAGAGCTGTTTATGGGAGAAAAGCAAGCCATTGTCAAGTTGAGAAAAGAAGGAAAATCAACCAGAGCCATTAGACAAACATTGGGCATAGCAAGCGTAACAATTTGGAATGTCCTGAGAAAGAAAGAAACTACTGGTGTACTGAGCAACAGACATCCAACAGGTCAGCCAAGGAACAGTTGCTGATGACAGAAATATCGTGAGAGCTGTAAAGAAAACCCCCAAAAATCAGTAAGTGACCTCACCAACGACCTCCACAGTGCAGGGGTGAAGGTATGACAATCCACTGTTTGAAGACTCAGAGAGCAGAAATATAGAGACCACACCATAAGATGCAAACCACTCATTAGCCGTAAGAATCGGAAGGCCAGATTGAAATTTGCCAAGTAGTACAGAGATGAGCCGCAAAAGTTCTGGACCACAATCTTATGGACTGATGAGACCAAGATTAATCTCTACCAAAGTGATAGAAAGACCAACGTGTGGAGAAAAAAAGAGTAAGGCATGGAAATAATCGGGAGGAAGTTTATCATGCAGCAGGACAATGACCCAAACCACACTGCCAACAAAACAAAGGACTTCATCAGGGGAAAAAAGTGGAAGGTTTTAGAATGGCCAAGTCAGTCACCTGACCTTAACCCAACAGAGCATGCATTTCACTCCTTAAGAGGAGACTGAAGGGAGAAACACCCCGAAACAAACAAGAACTGAAAGAAGCTGCGGTAAAAGCCTGGAATAGCATCACAAATGAAGAATGCAACAGTTTGGTGATGTTGATGGGTCGCAGGCTTGAAGCAGTTAATGCAAGCAAAGGTTATTGCCACCAAATATTAAATGGTATTTACTTTAAGATTATTTGTTCCTTTACTTTTGCTCACCTAAGAATGCTGTTATCTAATAAAAACGGTGATATGTTGTAAGTTGTTTAACACATCTAGATGTGAATACCAGGAAATAAGAGCTGAAATTCTGAACTCTTGTCTTACTCATTCTCATCTTTTGATTTTTAACCCAAATGTCTTCAGTGAACAACAAAAACAAAGGAATTTGCCTTACCGTTCCAATACTTTTAGAGGGGACTGTCCCATGTCCCTCCTCTAACACACAATGTTGCAATTAAAAACGACGCCTGAGGAGACATTTTGCCAGCCCGTTACAGATACACAGCTGTTGTGTGTGTACCATAGACTGTATGTACAGAGGATGGTACCATTGTCAACCCTGTTCGTTTGCACTGCATAACCTAGTGTTGCAACAATTAGTTCAATCGATTGCTTGATTGTCAGAAAATGTATTAATGCCAATTTTGATAATAGGCATTTACCAAGTTGAATGCGCAATTTGCTACTTCAAGTTTCTCAAGAGTAATATGGCTGTCTTTTCAATAATTAAAGTGGTGAAAATAGTATAGAACATGAGTACACTTTTGACATGGTCCAAACACACTGAAACTGGAAGCTGGCAGCATGAAATGTTGTTAATTGTGTGGCCTCTTCTCCCACTGTGGTGTAAGGCAAGCCACCTTACTACCCAACCAGCAAGCAAGAAAAATAAATCTCACTGCACCTTTGGGGGGAAAAAATAGTTACTTTTCACAACTTGCTTGAACAAAAACGGCACCAGTGCAATCAGTCCATGATTGTTCACAATGAATTAAACTAATTGAACTAAATGAATGTGTTAGCAAAAAATTTAACACAATTTGAAAATACAGGTTACAAACTAGATTAACTAAAAAAATTCTATGCTGAGATACCAGCACAGAAAAATCCAAAGGACATTCTCCACAATTCAGCAACACACAGCAACATACCCTAACCACTGTTGAAGAGCAGTGGCTCATGATGCAAGGCACATTTAGCGGACAGAAATCAGGACTTGTGCTGGAGGGTAGATGTGTCTGCAGTCAAACTGTGTGTCCTTGTCTGTAACAGACTGCTGATGAGGGAAGGAGTGTCTCTCCCACACTCAATCACAACCACAGCCTCGGCCCTGAGGCTCCAGGAAGACACCAGTGAGTGAGAGGGAGGTGTGAAGGGAGGAGAGGGAGCATACTGTTTGTCTCTACGTGTCCTCTAAAACTCTCACACACAAAAAGATACTCACTGGTAAGCAAGTCAGATCCATACAACACAAACTCGATGTTGGCCCAGGATGCGTACCTCTTTTTTTCCCCTATTTTTTTTTACCATTTTGTAATAATTTGTTGTTTGTCCTTCTGAAAACATTTGGTGCATTTCTCTCCCTGCGCTCCTTCTCAAACCAAAGCAATGCTTTCTCTAGTTGGGCTGTTGGCTTCTGGGGAGTCACCACACATCTGTAGGGTCTGGGAATACCGACTGCCTGCCTTGACTAAGCCAGCCATTATGAAGGGCCTCCAGCACTACAGTGGGGCCCTCCAGATAAGCAGCTTTAGACGGTCAGGTGAGAGCCTGTTTGGCTGACTCACTCGAGATAATCTGGACCTCTGGAATGATCAACAAAGCTCTGGGTAAATCCTGAGCAGTGGACCAGACAAAAGTCTACTTCTGTTTTCATCCAACTCTGTACATTGAGCAGAATCATTCAACATCTGTGTGGAAACAATACAGATAAATAAATATTAAGCTGTGTGCCAATCAGCATACAAAAAGATAGTTGATGTATAGGTACATATGGATTGTAAAGCATAAAGTTGCCCTTTATTTTCAATTATTTATAGGGTTATTTGCATGCTGTTGCATGTATAGGGCTTAATGGACAATCAAACCAAGACCACAAGATTAAACACACTATTAGGGGACAAAGTCTGGGTACAACACTGCTCAAGGCATTCAGTCTACAGTGTAAAGTAGTAAAAAGCAAAAGTTGTCAGCACAGGTCATAAAAGGGAAAGCAACAGCAACTGATGAGTTTTCGGTCAGGAATGGAGGAAATTGATTGCAAAATACTTTCAAAGTTACACATGGTTGAGTTATTGTTAGTTAATAGGTCACAGGTGACGTTTTAATCATGAAGAAAATGCCAAAAAACGAAGAAAGGAAAAGCAGAACATGTGCACTAAAGAAAAACAAAATTAACTACATGTGCATTTTTTTTAAAAACTCAGACACGATAACTGCCAACACAGCGACACTTTACCCACATGGTACACAATGACAGATAAAACCACAACCAGTTTCTGCACCATGGAAAGCAATCACATCACAACTTACTACTCTGCAATTCTGTTCATCTTCTGAGCTATGGTACGTGGTCAGCATAGCATTGCTTTTGACCATACTGAGCCCAGGCATGTACAAAGTCACGGACACAACAGTTCTCATCTTTCCTAAACACATAGCAAATATATGTTATAGAACAACCCCTACCTATAATCAGGAATCAGTTTTGAAAAACATTAACCACCAAGGACCCATCAAACACTCTCCAAGGTCCCTATGACCACACGGGGCTTTTACAGCTTCCTCCACCTGATTGAAGCACAGCATAAAAGAACAGTGAACCTCAGTTCCCCAGGCTGAGAGTAGCGAAAAGGAGCAACTTCCCTTCATCTTCCAACCAGCCAGACAAAGAGCGCAGGAGAGACAGCACAAAAGGGGGAAATCACAAAACCAATTTCACTAAAACCAAAACTATTTTCACTCAGGCTCATTATTGCTCTATAGAGATAAAGCTCTCTCTAAAGATGAGAGAATTTGTAGCAACTCTGTCACTTAGACTCACTGATACCTGCTGATGCATGGATCCACCTCACTAATTCTTCAGAGGTGTTAGATCAATACATGGCCTTCAGTCCCGCCCTTTGAAACAAATCCCTCAAAGCATTCTGATGTTACAAATGAAGTAATGGATATAAAGATGTCTTTGCTTTCAAACCAACAATATTTTGTAAGATCACTGGTCAAGGTCTACACAATGTGTTTGCTGAAATAGTTAGACACCTCTGCAAACCAAGATTATTCTGCTGTGTAATTTTCTGGGACTATCATTCAGAGTCCTGTGAAAAACAACTTCAATCTATCAGTCACAAAACAAATGTTTCTTTGTGAGGATTTAGCTTTCAAATAAGCACATATTTTTTCAACAATTTGTAACTCAGACTTTTTAATTAGTAATTATTTTAATTAGTAATTATTTCCACACTTCACTGGATGTTAATAGGAATGAGTGGGATGGTTAAGTTCTGCAGTGCATGTTTGTTTGAGGTGGACCAGTTGGACAGAAAATATATATAAGAAAAGATATATGGTTAGACTTTTTTTGATTAGTGGCTTCTAAGTCTTGATATGTGGGTACTGTTGTTTTGAAAGAAGGATATGCTGGAGTCATGCCAAAAGAAAGTACTCCCCTTTCTTCAAATGCAGTCGAATTAAAGTAAATTTTAGATTCATTCCTCACAGGCACTTAAGGAGCATTATGTCTCTTGAAACCATCTTATTCAACCCTTTATGAGTATTTTTATTACTCAAAAGCATACCATGGGAAATGGTCTTATGATTACATTCAATTATAAATCTTTTCACCCATCATCCAGCCTCTTAAGCTTCTTGTCTGGTCCTGGTGATGGCAGAGGTAGGCTATATACAGGGTAGCCAAAATGTCGTCCCAACAGGTCTCCCTAGAGATCAAACAGCAGTTGTATCCCTTTAGCTTGTTCTGGCTTGTCTAGAATACATCTACAGAAAGTTTCTTGAAAGCACCGTGACCAGACGACCGAACCACCTGAATTAGCTACTTTGAACATGAGGAAGCAGCGATTTTACTCAAAGCTTCTGAGTCTGTCCCTGAGGGTGAGCCCACGAAGAATGCGTTTGATCATTTGTGGCTTGTAGAAACAACCAGCCACACAGGATATTCCCTGAAACCATGAAGGTCATAAACCTTCTAATGTCCTTAAATGACATGTAGACTGGATGGGCAAACTCCCAAGACCCCTCCGATATTGTAGCAAGAGTACAGAGGAGCCGGTCCACTGTTCCATGAACAGGAACGGGGTCTGCACTGCACCTACTGAATGTGAGTTAGGGAGCTAGGGAGTCATCTTAGCCAGCTAAGCCCAAAAAGGATTCCTCCTTTAGCTTCACGCCTTCCTGCACTGCTAGTGTCATGCAAGAAGTTGCTGCTTTGCTCCAGCACACATGTTCAATAACAAAACAACACTTTGGTTTACATAAGGCAGGCCTTTTCTTCCAGTCAAGCCCTTTCAGGGCAGAACTCTGGCGTCCCTAGGTGGCACCCTCTCCAGGGCTTCAAACAGAGAATCCAACAAGGCCAAGTACTTCAAACCACTGTTCAGCACACAGACACAAAATCCATAAGTACTCATCCTGTTCTCCAGGGAAAACTCCCACACATAGTGGCTTCACCAAGGGCTCAAAAGTATTCCCACATCAAGCTCCTTTCCCACCAGACACGTGACAACCCACGTTCCAAGAACTGTTTTCCGTAGCCACGGGATTGCACACTAAGGCCTGCACCTGCCATCTGATCAGCAACACATCACAGCTGATGATAAATTCAAGAGTATAGTTTGTGAGTTTAAGCGACAATATTTAAATTCACATTAAAGTTTTATAACCAAGTATAAGAATGGCCCTGTGTATGTGGGTACAGCATGATATGTTTGTGTACATACTGTGGTTTTACGCACTTATGCATGGTTACACATATGCAGGTTACAACATTAGTAGTGTTTCTTAGTATTCTAAAAATGTCTGCATAAATAAATAAATGCAAAAAGTAAACATCCATCATTCTCATTCATTACAAAAGCAACCAATAAACACTGCATGCTAATGAGTATGAAAAAAAAGTTTCAGGTGCTAAATGAGTTGCAGCAACACTGCCTACCTTTTCTCAAAAGTGCTCCAAACACTTCACACAGCAAGCATTAAGTGAGGAGACAGGATCACACAGTTAGGAAGTGTTGGGGGAAACACACAAATGCACACACATACCTACAGAAGCACATATTTTTTGCAAGACTAGATCTTACAGCATAATAGTGCAGTCTGGATCGAGGGGAGGAATAAGATCTCCTGAAAAGGCAACGTATAATTGACAAACAGAAGGCACACGAACAAACCCACCAATCAAAGACCTCACAGTTGTTACTCAGCTGAGGGGAGAGTTTTAAAACAACTAACACCTACCAAATTTTAGCTATATGTAAGCATAGATTACAAACCTTGCTATGGAGTCCCATATGCCTTTGCTTTCACTGGTTTCACTTAAAAGATCTTCATTGATCATCTCTGCCTTTTTCTGCACCTGTAATGCGAAAGGAGACATAAGACAGTGATTTTCTGAGTGATCTCAGACCGTAAAATCATTTCAACATCCTTAATCTGTGAACTGCTGAAGGGCATTTTACTGAATATTAAATACTGTCAAGTGCTATGAGTAATCTAATATACTTTGCAAACATCTAGGAAACATACTCACTCTGACTTTGATGATCTTACTGTGGAAACTGTTTAGCACAACTATGACATCACCAGCATCTGCAGGGGAATCTGTTCCATCATGCCTGAAAGGGTGGATAAAGAGTAAGAAAGTGATCACTGAGAGTGAAACTCAGTTGTTATGAAATCTGGACAATGGATCTGCAGCTAGTTAGTCTACTAGTTAACAAAGTGGATCTCCATTTACAGATTTAAACTTATCAAAAGGACTGGAGAATAAAGTTTTATAAAAAATTATATAATTCAATTTAATAGCATTTCAATACAACCCCAGAAAATAGCATTTTAGCCTTATTATGTAACCTAGATATAATTAAAGGTATTCCTTAGCCCTAAGCCACAGACATGTGAATTGTAAGACAAAATAATACTTTTCAAAGAATCTTTAGAAATCTTTTGAAATAAAATTCAGTAGTACATTCAATCCGGCAAACTAATTAATTGGTCATGATAGCGATCAGTGCTGTAATTTGTTTTTTCCAATTCAACTGACTTTACTATCATGCATTATACAATTATACAACTTTAAATTCTATAGGTGAAAACACTTTTTTGTAGTGACATATCCTAATCAATAATTATTGTCAATGTCATTTTTAGATTTACTGGTATTTAAAGATAAATATGAAATGCTGCTTTAAAGCATCCAAGCCTTGAGCATTTCAAGCCTACACAATGGCCGACCCAGGGCCACCCAGGGCCAGTGTATAGAGTCTGAGTGACAAGTGAGCTGGCAGCAGCTCAGAGATATAGAGTAAACAGACAGCATTTAGCAGTGGAACTGAAGAATAAGACCCAGACCATTTAACAACTAAAACCAACCAATGCTGATATACAAATATGAGTTTTTAGACATCTAAATGTGATACAGCCGACTACCTACATTCAGGCCAATAGCTGTAGTCTGCACATTAATCACTGCTCCTTGCTACAAATATCTATATCACTACTTATTAAAATGAGTAGTACTTACAGAACTACTCAACTCTCAGATTTCCGTTTTAATATTGTGTTAAGAGTCCACCATTTAGGTGAAATATATTTTTGTGTGTCTGTGAAGGAGGCTGGTCCACATGTTTTAGCCATGACAACAGTGCAAGAAAAATATACAGCATAAGCACCTCTCATGAAGGAGACAACAGCGGCTAATGGACAGACCACTGACAGTCAGAGCACACACTTAAAACCGGATACTGGGACAGCTGCCAGGATTACACTGACCATATTCATTACCCTCCATCATCATTAGGAATCACCTTACCATTATTTTATCCATCACTACTTCCCAGCCATGCTGTATATACTGGTAGATTTAATGAGAAAGTCTGTACAGTATTGATTGCGTAACACTGGCCTTTCACTGTAATTGTTTTAGGGCTGATTTGCCCAGTGGAGAATGTGTTTTGGCAGACAGGATCTGCACGCTCTGATGGTGAAACACCAGAGAGCCAACTTCAGCAAGACATGAGCAATAGGCCATGATGCACAGCAAACCATTACGATCCTAGTGCTTACCAAAGGCAAAAAACTAACCTTATCACTATGATAAATGCCCCTTCCTCATTGGCCCAAAGACCATTTCCACCCCTATGCTCATGTGCTGCTTGTGTTTCGCCCCCTCTGCTGTCACTGATGCAACTCAGCCTTTAGGGCTCGTGTTAGAAAGCATCAGAGATCAATCTGTATCCTTGCTCTGAGGAGAGGAGAGCTGGCCATCTCATTCATCGCTGTCAGGGCGAGGCGCGGTGGCAGCACAAAGGGTGCAAGAGGAAAACGCAGGCTCTGGGAGCAGAGAGCACAGACACTCCCACTAGACTGTGATCGGCCACCTAACCAGAGCAGAGTGCCGCTAACCACAAGAATAATGACACTGCCAAGGTGAAAAATGACATCACCTCTTAGCTTCACCTGGAGGATTGGAGAATAAATCTTGGTTGTCTGATATGATTCCAGAGGAACCGAGGGCTGTATGTGTGCTAAATCTTATGTGAGGATAGCTAGAGAGGACAATATCTGTGATTGTAGGGACATCTGGCTCCACCGCACTACAAATGCCCATGCAGACTCACATACATGGTCGGGATTTGAGCAATTATCGCAACTTGGCAGAGAGGGATTATCGTTCTTTATTGTGTTATAGACATGATACAGCTCCTTTGAAAAACAATAAATGTATTTTTTTTAAGTAGAACATATCACAGTACATTTTAATTAATATAAAAAGTGCAGAATTAAAAGAATACAAGGTATCTTTAAAAATTCATCAAACCCACCAAAAGCACAATACAGTTTCAATTCGCCCAGGGAAATTAGGCAACGCCAACGCACTGTCTAGTAAATGCAGCTTTTGAAACCTATGCTGTCCTAACTAAAACACATTCTGCTGTTGATATTTTGCAGCCTGAGGTGGATGGCATGGCAGGTGACCAGCTGAATCATCCCTCCACTCTGTCTTCTCTTTAATAGCGCCCCTCTCCTCCCCCTTGTCTCTCTTCCCTCTGCGGTGAGCAGAACTCCCTGCACTCATCAAAACCTTGAGCTGCTACAGTGTCAGCAGCTCTCCATGTTACCATAGTGATGGGTTTCATAGCTACTGGTATGAAATGGAGAGGTAGCCGAAAACAACCTTGATGTTGAACTACTGACGAAGCCACCTAATTGGCATCATTAACTATTAACTAACTTCTTTCAAATATATTAATATTTGTGAAGAATGAGACGGGAAAGACAAAGGCAAAAGTCTTTAGACAGTGGTGAACACTCACGTGAGAATCTGATAGATATCCTCTGATCTCCCTTTACGTAACCTCAGGATCCAGGCACCAGGATTGGCTTTCAGCTGGAAATATCCCTGTTGTGGTTGAAACAGCAGTAAGCATACAATTCACACCTGTTCTCTCAACTGTGGCACTAATGCAGTGCAAGACAACTGCTGTAGGATTAGGTAGAGAAGGCTACTGACCAGGTTAGCCATGACAATAGTGTCATACATGAGCAGGTCCCGACTCATGCCCAGGGTGAACTGCAGTCCACGGGGAGGCTGGCCGCTTGACAGGTCAAAGCAGTGGCCCTCCAGCAAGAGATGCTCCAGCTCATATTCTGCTGTCACAACCCCGCTCACCTGGAGTGAAACCGCAGATTACAGAGGACAAAAAAAAAGAATGGGGGGTTAATAGCGCCTCTACCCTAATTGAAGGATAAAATATGGTACAGTTGCCTGTTGTCGTGACAAAGGAGCCATATACCTCCTGCAGGTGGATGTTATCCAAATCATGGGGGCTGCGGACAGCCTGCACCATCCAGCTCTCTGGTGTGATCATATTTAGGGTGAGAAGGGGAGATTCTGGGAGCTCCAAGAAGCGGGCAATTGGTCCAGGAGACACTGTGTCATTGGCCATGAAATTCACATCTGACTCCAAGACAAAGCGGTAAAAGCTGTGAACAGACAGACAGATTGGGGGAAAAAAGTGCTTTTCCATTAACAGCAAATTAACATCTAACAGACAAGAGAGCTGAAAGCCCTAAAATGGTGGCTGTCCTGCAGGACTTCTTGCCACTGGACTGAGTCAAAACTTCTATCCAACTAACGCATTGTCCTTTTCAGCAAGCACTAAAATGATGACACGTTGTGCAATAGTCTATTTTCTAGGACAGGAGAGACGGGCTCTGTTGTGACAGCTAGGTATATACAATCTCTTCAAAGTGAAGAATCTAATATTATTACTGCCAGTATTCCTGCTCAGCCAATACCAGAAATATGTGCGCTAGTCTGTGCACCAGAAATGTTCCCTTTCTACATTATTACTCAAAGTTGTCGCAGAGGCTAGTTCTGGGGTAATATTTATGCTAATTGATTTTCTTCAGTGTGCCCTCTGACACTAAGAAATCATAATGAGTAAAGATAACATAGCAGATGATAAACAGAATCCCTGCAGATTCTTGTTATTTAGAGGGCCTTCTTATCCTCAAAGGTGCATCATCACATTTCACATTCTCTTTAGTTAATTCCCACCACAGTAGCCATGTTTCTATGGACCATAATGGAGCAGTTACACAGGTGCTGTTGACTCCAGGGTGAGATGGGAGCTGCTGCCACAGCGCGGGAAGGTGGTGAGGGAAAGGTTGTAGTTAAGGAGGAGAAAGCCAGTACACCAGGGTAAAGACACTTTTCATTTGATTGGTCCCCATTTGTGAGATGACCAGTTCGGCATAAGAAGAAAAGTGAGAGAAAAAGGGTAAGTTGCCCTGTGGTCTCACCACTATGAGAAATAAAGTAAATGAAATGAACCCACTGACGCAGAAAAGGATTCATGTGCAGCCATCAGCAGGACTATCCCCAGGGCTTGGGCTATAGGATTAACAAGCAGATGGCTCTACAAGGGACATCAAGAAGAGAAGTTGTAACTTTGCAGTTAAAAAAAGTCATCTACCGCGTTAAACTAGATGCCACCTTGTTGTGATCAGGACCCTTTATGATCCAAAAAATAGGTGAGATGTCCATTATCCAATATTTCCCATTGTTTTGTTTTTTTTTAATTACATTTGTTTGTGAATTTAAAGGTCATTAATTCCCCAGAGTGGAAGATTTGTTTTTTACTGGACTAGTGGAGCTGCTAGTAGCAGCTTGATTGCAGCCGACATCCAGCTTATCTCTAATGTGAAAATATCATGTAGCACATTTGTGTCAATTACAGTCAATTGTCACTCAGGAGGGACAGGAAGTGTGATGAGTTGGGGAGAAGGGGCGCTTGTGAGATATTTGTGGGGGAACAGTTATTTTTATTTATTATTTTTGGTCTCTGACAAAGGTCATAGTGCGAATACCCACCCCCTACATTCACCATTTGGTATTGAAAAAAAAAACCCATTACAAATGACTCAAGGTTGCTCAATTCACTCAATGGTGTGAATGTTAATGGGCAATTTCAATCTTTATTTTGTTGTTTTTTTTAATTACTTTGTTGTTTTTACTGCATGACTTGAACCGCAACAGTGCAAGCTGTAAGCAATTTGCCCAGAGATGCAAGGGGAGGCCCAAAGCAATAAGGTGGTGTTATTAAGCAGATTGCATCTGTGCAGTGTGTCTTACAAAGGGAAAGAGCGAGGCAGAGATGCTACGTCTGCAGGGGTCAGAGGATACACAAACAAGCCGAACAGGAAAATTTAATTACTGTTGGAGCGAGAGCTTACCTCTTGAGGGGCATCTCGGACAACTTGGCCCTGCAATTCATGAACACCTGCAGTCTCACATTGACCACTTGACCAAGCACCTGCAAGAGTCACAGAAGAAGAGACCCAGCTAGAAACCAGGAGCAGGAAGGTACAGGACACACACGAGACCAAACAAACACACGAGACTAAACAAAAGGACTGAAGAGAGCTTGTAGTTTCACTGCCCTTTGCTCTTACCATTACTGAGTTTTAAGAGGTTCTCAAATGACAAGGCACATATTACATAACATCTTTCATGATATTAAAGCAGTAGGGCTGGTCCGAATACCATTTTTTGAGCTTCGAAGCTTCGGTAGTAATAAACATCGAATATTCGAAGCTTCGAAAAAAATCAATTTGTATCATTTATATTTAAATTTTCGAACCTGCACAGTCTCTTCAGGCTGCCTGTCCGTTTGTGTTAAAAAGGCCATCTGTTGCTGG
>JAPMOB010234822.1:0-10611 GCA_029875015.1 Lepomis gibbosus | reverse complement strand
TATATATATATATAAAGAGAAAAATATACATTCTTCCGTGGCTATGGAATAACGTGAAAAACTAATTGCTGGCTCTCAAGAGCTTTTAGTTAAAAAAAAATCGTAGCATCTACTGGCGCACACCTTCCTCAGGGTGTCCTGACACACTATGAACTCTCACCAACAAGCAGTCTAATTCACACACTTGCGTGTGAAAGTAATACATGCAAACACTTACCACAAGGGGGTTGTTTTGACTCAGGAAATGTAATTTAATGCTTGAACCACTAGGGGTTAAAATGGAGACAAATACTGTAGATGGATGACCTTAAAGGAACATGCAATGTAAACATTTATAATGAGGTTTTTGGGACCATCATTGGTTCTCATTGAAATAGTTTCTACTAGTCTCTACTGAAGGGATGAACACCATTTTTCCAAAATATATTTTGGAAGCACGTCTCATAGATGATCCGTTGGGGTGAGATCTGGTGATGAAGTCTGTAGCAAAACATTCACATAATTTTTTTAATCAAATGATTAATTGTAAATCCTATCTGACTAAATGTGCATAATTTACTTTTGATTGTAGGCGAATTTCTCAAACTCACTCTGATGGTTCAGTGAACACATCACGTAGGGCCTCATCACTCTGAGCAATGTCCAATTTCTCCGTTACAATATGTGTAATGTCCATTGTATTTGTGAAAATTGGGCTCCTCTATATATTCCTGTCTTTTCTCTGACTCATTCCTGTGCAGAGCCTTGCTATGCCTTGATTACTTTGTGATTGATTTTGCATTTAGAAAGAAGACCCTGTGCATTTGCAACTACTGCACATGCCCACATAGCCAGTGACTGTACTGCACTGAAAGGGTCTGCAGATAATTTTGAAGTGTAAACAACTGGTTATTCGTGCAGATATTGTGCTGTACCAGTGCAACCATTGTAAAGATATTATCTGGACTTTAGAATGAAATATTGTGCAAATAATGACTTAGCAACAATCTCAGTGCATTCATCATTTCAATCAAAAAGATTTATAAGTTTTCATCTTTTCTATATATGTCACTTTTAGTGTATTTTTTAAGCATAGAGATCTTGTGGTAGTATCTTATAATTTGACAAATCAAAGTGACATATGTGATGTTTGCGCCTTTAAAAAAGTGAACATGGGGGACAAAATGGTCTTCATTAGTGGCGTACTCCAATCCTGGCTGTGGTAATGACAAGTGGAAATGAGGTAAGCATGGGATGGTTGAAGAACCTCCACAGCTCCAGTTTCCTTTATGTTAATTTGTTGGCTTAAATAAAAGATATTAGATCGCACAAACTGGGGTTCAAGGAGTACTAAAATGGCAGCTCTAGATGTTTTCCGCATGTCCTTTGCCCTCATTTCTGCATTCCCTCTCTAAATTGGTGCACCTAAAGATAGGTTGTTTAAAAGCATCTCCCGTGTGGCACAAAATTACAGTTGTGCAGACATGCAATTAAGGACCATCGAGACGTAGCAGTCTTGACCTGCAAGCAATAAGCCACGAGCTGTGTGTGTGTGTGTGTTTGTATGTTTGAAAAATAAGTATGTGGGCTATAGCATAGCTATGTGCCTCCTATACTATTGATCAGCAAATTAGTGAAACGGTTCAGTGTTTGCTGTTGGCTATTAATAGGCTATACCAATAACCAAAATTAATAAATCACAGTTTCATCAATTAAAGTGGACTGTTTCATTAGACCAAAGTCCGTCCGAGGCTACTGACTGACACTCGTTGTGGGTCCGCGTGAATGAAAATAAATCATCATCCGCGCGTGCACCGTGAGATCACGCTCCCCTTTCTGTAGTGGTATAGTCCATAGGAGAGCGTCTGGCTCTGCACAGCGTCTCTTCCCATTCACTTAGCGGAGATTATTTCTAGTTCATGTTTGCATTAGTGAGAAAGGGGAGAGGAGCGTTTGCGATTTTGATTTTGCCGTGTTGCCACCCAGTCCAGGTCCGTCCAGCTCGCCGGAGACATGGAGGGAGTCAGCAGCAACAGGAGCATGTCTTACAGTAGATGGAGTTATGACAGGTAAGCGAGCTCCTATTTTGACAAGTGCACCTAGTTGTCACCTTAGTCTGTTCCGTATCGTTTGTATTTTTATAGGCCGATATTGTAATGGTTGAAGATACTGCTTGGTGGGAACCCCCTGCGCAATTACTTATCAGGTGCAACGTATTTGGAAATGAGAGATGCGATTTTTGTGTATAAAGTAGCCTAAGCCTCATATTCTGTCTGCTGGCAGATTTATGGGATGTTCGCTTCACTAGCTATCTATATGTCTATGTGTCCATGTGTATTCACAAATCTCCCACCGTCCTAGATAGTCCACCATCACCAAAACATTCCCACAGGAGATGGGTGGAGTGTTGATCTACTCATGGTACTTACTATGCTATTTTTAGTCTGTTACTCCATTTTCACAATACTCAATCAATCAATCAATCAATCAATCAATCAATCAGTCAGTCAGTCAGTCAATCAATCAATCAATCAATCAATCAATCAATCTATCCACACCACTTGACATTTTATACTAAAAGTTTTATGTTTTTATAGACTATACCAGCTAAAGTGCTTCAATCCTAGAGCTGGAAGTTGACAGGCTATGTCTCAGTGGTGCGACTGTGATCAAGCCCTCACTTTTGGTACAAATTCAAACAGGCATGTGGAGTATGAACACAGAGGGCAAATCAATTAAAAACACCCTGCAGAGCCATGGTGGTCCCCAGCCTGACAACAACTGCATTTTTGAACAGCCTACTACTTTTCTGAAGGAATTAAAAATATGAACAAGTGGATGATTGTTGATTGTTTTGATTGTTATTTCTGACACATTTGTATTTCTTGAAGTACGTTCTAAATGAACAAAATGTCACACATTGTGTGTGTGTGTGTGTGTGTGTGTGTGTGTGTGTGTGTGTGTGAACAACATAATGTCACACGTAAGTGTGAATGAGTCGGTCACTTTGAATGGCCAAGACTAGTGAATATGAGTAAGTATGTTCAAGTATACATAATTAGTAGTATAAATATAGTCAAAATATATGTGTGGTACACTTGACACACAGACTGTAGTACACAGATTTGTTCCTCTTGAGTATTACATCAGTATTACAAATGTCTCCAGGAATACCTTCTACTTAACACACATCGAACCATACAGTCCTTCATGAGTTAATCATTTCCTCCTTATTCATACCCATCCCAATAATTTGGAATACAGTGGGTGGTTGGAGATACTGTTGCTGTATCACTAAGCACCAGAGGCACAGTAAAGGAGGTTTTAGCATGACAGTGCAGTATATGTTGGCTCAGATAGTATAATTGGTATTCTGAATCTGTGCTTGGACATCCCGAGAGACTCCTGCCAGAGCCAATGGTCTCTCAGCCTCCTAAGATTTCTCACAGAGCTGTGAAATAATGTCTCCTGTGTGCAACCAGCTATAGGCTGTAAGAGGGGCCAGTGTCTATGCAATTAAAAGAGTAATATTATTTTCTTTTACAGCAATGTCATTTGATGTTACTTGAGCTTTAGGTTTAGGCATTCACTTCCATATAGCATCCTTCTTTCCCACATATTGTTATGGGTGTGAAAATAAGCAGCATCTCTGCTAATGTACTGCACGCTGGAGGAGATTAAGTTAGAACTGGCCGTTTCAAACTCCAGTTAACCAAAATCCATAGTAAACTGTCATGTTAATGTGACATTTTTTTGCAGGACATTAGCACCATGGGTTAAATTTAGGTCACTGGAACATACCTTTATCTCAATGAACACGAAATACAATGTAGTTGTGACTCTTTTTCTGTCAGACAAGAAGCTCAATAAACCTTAAGACCACCTCTGTTATTTCAGTGCAGATGTTGCTTGTTGTTTTTTTTTTTAAATCTTGTCTCTAGACTTTGGCAGCCAATTTGAAATATGTAGGAACATAATGGGATTTGCACATGTTGGTTCTTGTCAAAGAGTAGTTCGGTCTCCGGTGGTGTGCACAGACTCTCTAAGGGGCAGGGGTGAAAATTAAAAAATGGCATCTCTTCTCTTCACTTCAGTTAGAAGGTGAATAAATACATGCTGAAATATGGACATGCACAATACTTGTTTATTGCTGTTTTGTTTCTATACTGGATGGCCTGCAGATAATTATGTAACATGAATAAGCCGATTCACACACAAAGATTCACCTACAGTTTCGAGTATTGTAATGTCTTGCTGTTGTGTTTTTGAAGGCATTGTAATTCATGGTGGAGCCTGTTTGTACTTGGACCTACAGTATGTATAATCACACCGTGTCCTGGCACCCACTCAGTCAACACTGTATCCTAGAGATGGAAGGACAAGGTGGGCTGACAAGATGCAATTCAGAGCCTAAGGAGTTCAGAGCACAATCTCATGTTTTTTTAAAAAAAAGATTAGTTTGAATTGCCTTGTGTATGTTGTGTTCCCCCATCATACTGCACAGGATAAAGGGGTGATGATTATTTGAAAATACACCTTACCCCCCTGAAAGTAATTACTGTGGGTTTTAAATATATATATAATTAACTAACCATTTATTAATTTTAAAAATCTATCCTCTGCAGTTGATACAAGAGATGGAAATTAAATCAAATAAAACTCCAATGGCCCATCACCCATCTTGTGTTTTGTAGATTTTTTTTTTTCATAATAGATTTCATGTCAAATGGAGAGAAAAAAAGAGCAAATCTACTTTTGATGTCACACAAAAGCTCAAGGTTAGTATTGATGCCAGTCTTGCCGTTAATTTATCTGACAGACAGCTGAGAGCAGTGACCTTTTTTTTTATCTGCATAAAGGTGAGAGAACATCTTTACTCTTTCACTTTGTCATTCTGTTTTGACACTCCAAACACCATAAGCTGCCATTTTTCCCACCCAGAAACTGAAAACGCTGGCCTGGTGTAAAGCATGTGTTTTTAACCTGTATTTATGTTGGTTTTGTTTTCATAGAATGTTGTATTGTTATTTGCTTCTGAATAACTGCTGTGTGTGAATCTGGTTTCAGATCAGATTAGATGGGTTGATCTGATGTGCGTTCATGTTTGTTCAGCTCGTGATGCAAGTGTGAATTGGCCACGGCAAGAGCTGTTGAAAGTCAGTACTAAAAGCGTCTCTATGTGCGCTCTATTACAGAAGATGTAACCTGCTAAAATGTTGTCATTCATTTCTAGTATGCAGAATAATGTATACAGCTATTTAAAACTGAACCCAATCCCAAGTACTAGATTTGTATTTCACTTCACATAACACTGGTTGTCAGCTACAATCCAAGTAATACACACAGTGAGCTCCTGAATTGGCAATCTGTCGTCATTTTGGGGCCATTGTGAGTGGCTTTAAAAATGAGTTGCCAAAGAACTGTGTTAGTTGGAAAATGCACACAACCAAACAAAATGTTTGGGATTTATTCATAAGAGGCCAGCCAAGTAGAGTGCTACTTACATTTTAAAAGAAACAAAATTTTACTGGTCAAAAAAAAAAAAAAATGAAAACATCAAGAGATGAGAGTGGGCCAGAGGTAGTGTGGAGAGAAAAAGTTGAATGTGGTTGTCATGACAGTCTAATCTGATCTGAATTTGTAGAGATATTTTACTCTGAACCAAAATATGAATTAGACACAAACCGATGGATTGACAGAACAGCAAACAACCATCCTTAAGCGGTGCTATTCATGGGGAAAATCTGTGTTAAATGTGTGTTTTGCCAACAAAGGTATGTTGTTATTCAACAAGTGCTGCAAAATTCATAATCTACAAACTCCTAAGAGTAAATTCCTTAGTAAACAGAGCTTTCGCACTTAACTGTCTGACTAGGTACATCTTAAAACCCTTGTCAGTTATTCAGACTCAATGTACTGTCTTAAGGTGAACTGAATAAGGAGCATACAGCAGATACAATATATTTTATATTCAAAGTACAGTACTTTGGCTCTAACTCTTCAGATTCCTCCCAATCTAAGGAAATGTATAGATGGTGTCAGCAGCAAGTTGGACAGCAATCACTTTGTTTAGTGCTGTGCCTTTGCCAGTAGAAAAATGTAAGTTTTAGATTGCAGAGGTAACTATTGCATAGTATTATAGAGA
Source organism: Lepomis gibbosus (assembly GCA_029875015.1). Taxonomy (NCBI): domain Eukaryota; kingdom Metazoa; phylum Chordata; class Actinopteri; order Centrarchiformes; family Centrarchidae; genus Lepomis; species Lepomis gibbosus. Next base: position 4,487 of record JAPMOB010234822.1, on the reverse strand, counting down.
GAGGTGATTCCTGAAAAAGCAGGCACGATACAGTTTTCCATGGCTGCTATAGTACAGTGCAAGAGAGCATCTGAAGTGACAGCTGTGTCTGTGTCAGAACGTCCACTCCGCCTACAGTGAGAGCCTGCCCACCAACCATGCCATGCATGATAGATTTTAGAGGTTTCAGCTCCCTGGCATGACACATATACTGTAGCATCTTTAGAAGTTACCATTTGCTGCAAACAAACAAATATTTAACTACGGCTTTATATATAACAGTTTTGTGACAATGCTATACTTCAACTGTATTGTTGATATGAAATGCTTGTGGAATATTTCACATTTGCAAAATGTTAACCTGAACCGAAAATGCAGATACCTACCCCTCACTGTTTCTGGTGTTGTGGCCTGTCATGTTGTACTCATCAAACGTCCTAATTCTCTATCACATCAATCCCCCTGATACACTGCTGTTATTATGCAGTTCATAGCTTAGTCACTGTCCACCTGTTTCTGTAGTAACCACCAACAAACAACCAAACAAAGCCTTCAGGGTTTTGTCTGTGCTGCTACACCTCTTGTTTTGCCTGCAGCAGTTAGCAAATGCCTGAGATGATTTGTAGCTGTAGCCAAAACTGTTGTGAAATGTGAAACATTTTGTGATGTTAAACTTGACAGATTAAAAAATATCTGACTCTTAAATCTGTGTAAAATCTGATATTAGGTTTGTTGTGTTCTGTTGTCTCAGGGTGTACTTTTGTGTGTCTATGGATTTTGTTACATTAAATAACCTGATTGGTGTAATACATTCAGTTCTGGCCATTATCTGTATTGTTATTGTTATCTGTATTTCCTTAACAGCCTTAATATTTTTTCTGTTGTTGGTTATAGTGTAATAAAGCACACCGAATGTATTTTAAATCAGACACTTATTAACATTTCAAGTTATTGTTAAAAGTGTTTAGCAAGGAAATCCAACTATTTGTCACATATTTTTCCTCTTCTGCACTTGCACTTCTCTGTTTAGACCTGGACCTACCGGAACCATAAAGTTAACCATAAGTTAAATAAATAACTTGTCTAAAATGTGTCCCATAACAAAATTTATAAGTATAAGTTCCTTTGAGATAACTGATCAGAAAATACTTTCTGATCTAAAAGAGGAGTCTGGGGTTCCTGGGAGTCATTTGTGGTCATACCTTTAAACAGACCCAAGTCAACCGGGAACCATGATTCCCTGTGAAACATTTTGTGATGTTAAACTTGACAGATTTAAAATATCTGACCAGTTCAATGCCTTATATCTCTCTATGTGTCTTCTAGTCGGGTGCTGGGTAAGCTAATTGCAAAAACCAAATGTCAGATGTTATGTTTCCTGGTTGAGAAATTTTCTTTGGTCATCATTAGTGGCCCTAAGGCAGGAGTTGGCATTTACTTAATTGTACACATATTTTCACCTTTTCACATAAACATGAATCTGTCACAAACATATTCCTGGAAATTTTGATTTAAAACAAACAGGATTTCATTGAATTTACTGCCTGTGAATGGTAAGCTCCCGTACAGCTTTTTCCTCTATAACAATACAGATAATGGCCAGAACTGCGACTGAATGTATTACACCAACCAGGTCGAATATCAAAGTTATTTAAGGTAACACAATGCAGAGATGCAAAAAATATCAGATTTTATACAGATTTTCTAATGCCATCATGTAATAACTTAATAACAAAGCCATACCGTAGCCTCTTAGCATACACTAACATTTTGGTCACAACTGTTTTGGAGATGTTACTTATTTTACTGGAAATAGCAACAAAACCAGACAACATTGTGAATATGGTTGACAGAGAGTTATAAGAGTTTAGTGAGCAGATATGAGGTAAGGATGGAAAGATTGTTGGTACTTCAGGATCCACTGAGATGAAGCTCAAAGATTTTTCAGGTGGAGATCAGACACAGTTTTTGAGGGTGCTGTGGCAGGAAAGCACTCAGCCTGTCAGTACAATCCTTCCTCTCCATAAGATAGGGACTGACATCAGCTGCAAAGGTGGAAAAGCTTCCTCTCTGACTGTCTCCCCATGTGTTTTTGGCTTTCTGTTGCTATGGGGGAGTGATTGGTGCATGCTGTGGTGGTGATGCTGGTAGGCCATGAGCTTTGAAGGAAAAGGTGCCTTATGTGAGAAAGACAGGAAGTGGCAATTTTGGAGTTCCGGTGATTTCTAGAAGAGGTGCTAATTCCATTTAAAGGCAAATGTGGCAGAGTACACATTGTACACACACAGACAGTTTGGTTGTGCTAACCATCATTGGAAAAGCTTGTAATGTAACCATTTTGTAGGTAAAGAAATCAAAACAAAACAGTGAGGTAAAAATAGTCATTCGAAATATGACTATATTCCTTAAAATGATTCATATGTGTGTTTTATTGCTGTTTAGCAGGCAAGGTTCCTATAATTGTTCAAATAAAGGAGCAGTTAGGTCATGTGATTACAGTAGCTCTGACTAGAGAACAGCCTTCAAGGCTGTAATACCATTAAAGGAATCTTTCCCTCCCAGAAATAAATCTTAAACGCCTACTTTGGAAATCATTAAATATATTAAATGTCAGTCAGTGCCCGTAGAACCTAATGCTCTAATATGCACGATAATGTTTTATATTATCAAATCTGCACTGGCTAAAGTTAAATTAGGTTTTTTACCAAATGCTACCACTAAAGGTAATCTTTTTGTCAGCTTGGCATTTCTGACCAAAACAAAGCCTCTATTTTTAAAATTGTAAAGGCAGTTTCATGAGAGGAAGAGCATCGCCTCCATTTATAAATCATTATCACTGTACGAGTGGCATGACGGTGTTTGTAGCCCCGTCACTTTGATGCCTTTGCTGTCTTATTAAAACAGGAGAGGTTGTTGGTTCTCCTTCACATCAAAGTGGATTCATGTTGAATTACCCTTTTAACAGCAGGTGTGCCTTCGAAGAAGGACTGTGGAGCAGCATGAAAATCCAGCTGTGCCCTTAGCCCCTATAGATGGCTACTCCAAGAAAAAACCCATTAAGAAGTGATGGCAAATATTGCAGAATGGTAGTACCTTGAGTTGATGAGAACCATTTGCCTTTCCCTGGCATTTACCAAGCAGAACAGAGCTGACCAGATTGAATTCCATATTATAAATCCAATGTGTGATAAGAGAGCAATCATAGAGCAAGTAAATGTTCATTTTCTGTGTGTGTGTGTGTGTGTGTGTGTGTGTGGTGCTCCATCAGCAGTTCTATTATTTTCTCACTCAGACGTTTTGCATGATTTTTCTCAATATGTTTGTGCCAGGAATTCCTTACAAGTTCCTGCTCAGTGATATATCTTGTATAGAGTCTTATATTTAAAAAATGTATGTTCGGTCTGCACAGCTGCCTCCTGCACCTGAAGCCACATATTGTTGCAACTTGATGTGTATCAGATACAATCTGGAATGGATTAGTGTCACAGGCATATCTGTAAAGGTGGTCCAGCCATAAATATGTAAACACACAGTGTCTTGGGGTTAGCCTATATCCGGTACAGTAGGATGCACATGCTCATGCACATAGCCATTTCCATCAATAACTATATCAAGCTGGCTTGGAGATGTCTGGGTTGTAGTGTTAGTGGAGCATGATTTCACATTGTTGTCATTACTTCTGTTTGTTAACATCAGGAGGCCTTAAAAGGATTAATAGTTTTTCTGTTGTTGGTTATAGTGTAACACAGCACACTGAAAGTATTTTAAATCAGACACTAACATTTCGACTTATTGTTAAAAGTGTTTAGCAAGGAAATCCAACTGTTTGTCACATATTTTTCCTTTGCTGCACTTGCACTTCTCTGTTTAGACATGGACTTACTGGAACCATAAAGGAGGGCTTATAAAAAGGGGATTCCTGAGGGATGGTGCCAAGTATCGTATATTTGGAGGGGTGTTGATTTGATTGCCAACAAGCAATGCTTTCTTAAATTTCCTGTTAAATAAATAATTTGTCTAAAATGTGTCCCATAATTAAATTTATAAGTATAAGTTCCTGTGAGATAACTGATCAAAAAATGCTTCTTCTTAAATTTTTTTTGTTTTGGTTTTACAGCCCACAACTTTACTGCTTTGACTCACTCTCACTGCTCTCTCATTATGTTTTAGGTGATAAAATGCTGTGTTTTCAGCTTGTTCAACAGCTTAAAACCCAAATACAGGTATAAAAAAAAATAAAAATCCCCCTCTCACCCCTTGCGGGGTGGTATGTGTCATCCTCAAGCTCGGGTCCTCTACCAGAGGCCTGGGAGTTTGAGGGTTCTGCGCAGTATCTTAGCTGTTCCTAGGACTGTACTCTGACAGAGACCTCTGATGTTTTACCTGGAATCTGCTGTAGCCACTCTCCCAGTTTGGGAGTCACAGCCACCAGTTCTCCGATTACCACTGGCACCACTGTTGCTCTTACTTTCCACATCTTTTCTAGCTCCTCTTTCAGCCCTTGGTAT
>JAPMOB010234820.1:0-17579 GCA_029875015.1 Lepomis gibbosus | reverse complement strand
CAATGTTTGTCCAATAGATCTGCTCGATTTTCCTTCTTTTCTCAGCTTGACACTGGCTTGCTTTTCTCCCATAGACAGCTCTCTGCTCTTCATGTTGGTTTTTCCTCTTTAACAGGAAATGCAGTCTTTATAGGTTTGAACCAAGGATGAAAACTTAGACTGGTCATTAATGTTTGACAATCAACCTAAAAGGCAACACCTGGGCAACAAGAAACATGTCAGTCACATGTTCCAATACTTTTGCTCACTTGAAAAATGGGATGGTTCAAACAAAGAGTGGTATGTCCTGAGTTGTTAACACATCTAGATGTGAATACCAGGAAATGAGATCAGAAATTCTGAACTCTTGTCTCATCTTTTGATCTTAAACCCAAATGTCTTCAGCGAACAACAAAAACAAAGGAATTTGCCTTACTGTTCCAATATTTTGGGAGGGGACTGTTTATCCCAGGATACACTCCACTGACAGGTGACAGATGTTTGGACACTGAAAGAGGAAACTCCTGTCAGTCTGAGTGGCCGTCTTTGTCATCAATGTGAATCAATTCTTCTTCTAGGCAGGACAGGAAATGAAGCACTTACAGAAACTTTTCAATTGCTATAGATCAGACCAATGCATATCTTGAGAAAAAATGTTTTAGTTTGACTCATGTCATTCTTATTGCAATTTGATGCCTGAAACAGAAAAATTAATGACCAAGAAAAGCTGGTATGCAAACAAGCAGCAATAATTACATTTTTGCGTATAGAATGAAATGTACATAACCTACAATCATTTCTTCATAATGAGACCATATCTAGTTGGCTTTTTTTCAATGCTCAGCACAAACAGTGTGCTATCCTCATTAAGGGAGACGTTTGTGTTGAGGCAGATGTTTCATCTGCAGACAGTTTCTATAATTGGATGACAGTCTCACGATCCTGAAGCTCTTCTTCAGTGTCATGCACTGTTTTGGTGAAATTTCTTTCTGAAATTCTGTATGTATTGAAATAGTTTTTCTGCCTGAAGAGTTATTTCATTTAGTACCCACAGAATTATATATAATGTGTGCACTTTGAACAGGGCTTTCAACATTCCCTGTCAATGAGCAACAGAATGAATAAAAAGCCGACCAAATTGAGATGAACTAAGCCAAATTGCAGTACGTTTTTGCTTCTACTGTGGACTCCGTTCATTACTCCACTGGCTTACCACAGAAGTTTTTTAATCATAAAAATTACTTTTTAAAAAACGTTTTAAATAGGTTGAAAGCAAAATATGTATTATTTAAGTCAGATGATCTCTAGTCCACAGATCTAACTGAGTTTTTTTTTTTTTTTTTATCTTTTATCGTTAGGTTTCTGCAGTGGTTTAAGTTTATGGCATTTTCTAAGTAAAGTAACTGTATTTTTCCATTATGGTGTCCACTTGATATGTTGTTGCATTTGGAAGGGTCCAAGACCGAGTCACTGTATTACACAGTCATATACAGGATTCACTGGAGGCTTCTTTATTACCCAGCAGCACTTAAGTTTTGTTTTATAGGACCACTATGTCACTACCAGTGGCCTGGGTCACCTCGTGCTCATATCGTCTCTATCACACATCTGTATGTGGGTCAGGGTTAATATATCCTGGAGTGACAAAATGTCTTTCTTCTTGCACAGGTTAATCAATAATTAGCTCCCAGCTTGAAGGTATAAAGCAGCCAACAAGGAATCTAATCCTTGAGTTGTCATGATGTAAATTTAATAACGTCCAGTCCGTGTAAAATGCACCTATAACATCGAATTATAAAACACCAGGCAGTTTTGTCACCTCTCTCTTATTCTACTGTCACTTTAAAAAAATGCTCAACATTAAGCCAGCAGCCATTTGGGTTAGCTTAGCTCAAAAACTGAAAAACAAAGGTGTCAAAATCTGCTTACCGACACCTCTAAATCCTAATAATAAACATATTTTCTGTTGTGTAAAAATGTCACGCTGTGCTTTTATGGTCTTAGTTGCTGCGCCCGGCCAAGAAATAGTTAAACAAGTGCCATTCATCATGTTAATTTGTGAGCTTTAGAGGCGCTTTCGGACAGAGTCAGGCTAGCTGTTTCCCCGTTTCCAGTCTTTATACTAACCTAAGCTAAACTAAGTGGCTTGTGTTTTAGCTTCATATTTAGCTTTCAGACATGAGATTGATATCGATCTTCTCATCTAACTGTCAGCAAGAAGGCAAATAAAGAGTTATTTCCCCAAAAAGGCAAAATATTCCCCTGAGTGAATATGCAAAAATAATTCCAAAACTAAGATTTTCATTTACAACCAATGCGTGGATTTATAGCATTATCCATTCATTTATGTTTTAACCATAGACAGTTAATATTCAGTGAATATTCAAGTGTGTGATGTGCATACACTTGAATATCCACTGCTACAGTGACAGAACAGTGGCACAGTGTGTATCATTTATGAGGATGTATTTTTAGAGACAGGATAAAGAGTAAACTGTTCTTTGGCAGCATACTGTCAGAAACAAGGCATGGTATAAAATGAAGAGCAATCACTGCCATGCCTCATCCAATTTGACAGCATGGTTGAAATCTTTGTGTGTGCATTATGCCAAGATACACAGAGGTTTATAAAAAATGAGGTGACTGCATCAGTGACACCATAATTCACAATATCCTGTCAAGGCAAACTAAATCTTATAAAGCTATTTGTGATTTATGTTCAGGTCTGAGCTAAAATGAGTCAAGTCACACACAACTGGCTTGGTATTTATATAATGTGTATGTTGCAACAGTGACAAATGCTTCATGTGACCTGTCTCAGGAGTTGCTGTGGTTTTCTGTGTCCTCATGCAATGTGACTAACGATTATTTTCATGATTGATAATCGACTAATCGTTACAGCTCTACATCGAACACTTTATTTATTAAAAGAAACAAGATCCATCTCTGCTCTACTGATCACTTGCTAAATCAATCCTGGCTTTAACAACAACTCTATTGATTGCGCCTGTTTGCTCCATAGCACTTAGTCAGATGTTGTCACAGATGTAGTCGCGCCTTTTCCATTTATGAGCGGACATTTTTGACATGATGTTTTCTGATTTGGGTTTGAAGCAGGGCTGGTCAATAAAACAATAGCAATATTTATCGCTATATAATTTGTTTCAATAACAATATAACAAATGTTCAATAAATATTCAATAAATGTTTGGTTTGATTCACTTGAATCACACACGAGTTAGGACTGAATTTTTGACCAAGATGTTTATTTTGTTGAGGAAAAAGGACAGAAAAAAAGCTTTCACTTAATTTTACTTGATGACCCACTGTCTGGAATCAAATGTTTGTCATGTGCTGAGCATAAAGAAAAGTTTAAACCACAATTAACCATCAGGTTTCTTTAACTTTCACTGAGGAGCAAAAATCAGCCTTTAAACTCAAAAGAAATAACGATTTGATACTTATCGTGATAATTATCGATATCGAAAGATATGAAACGTTTTACATTTTGGCCATATTGTCCAGCCCTACTTTGAAGGTATGTTTTGTCCACCTAATTCTTACTCTGTTAGATGTTTACCACAGCATGTCAGCATTTTACAGGCTGACTTTAAGTTGTCAACGATTAGCCTTTGACAGTTCTAACCTGTCGCCCATGGGCAAAATGCTGGACGGACCCTGAAACAATAGCACTTAACACCTTTGACTGACACTTGTCAACAAGAACATCGGAGGAGTGATTGATTATGTTTTGCTGTGCCCTTCTGAGGCTTTCCTCTCCCTAAGCCTTGACTCAACTGTATTTTTTTGTTTGACTCTTCTGTGAAGTTTGTGTTGCGATAAAGTGATGCCATATCGCAACAACATTTGAAGTGTCACTTCTTCAGCGAGCAGTTTGTTCGAGTGGGTGCAAAGTGTCAAGGAGAGCGTGCACTGCAGTGTTAACTACCCAGCTGGTGGAGGAAGAGAGAGAGAGAGAGAGAGAGAGAGAGAGAGAGAGAGAAAGTAACAGTAAAAGAGAGAGGGCAAAATGTACAAAGTGAGAGAGAGAAAAAATAATGAGGGCCCTGCACATCCTCAAAGAGAATCACCAGTCTCAATCATTTTGTGTGTTTTCACTTCTGTAACACACACACACACACACACACACGCCATAAAAACAGCACTACAGAGCAAATTTTAGGTGTTAAGTGCTGATTGGTCTCATATTCACACTCACGGGTTTGACTTTCACTTTCAGAGATATATTAACCAACTTTCTACCTTCTCCCTTTGATCCCTCTGCCTTCTTCCCATTTGTTGTCACCTCATCTTCCTCTTCCTCCCCTCCTTCCGACCCCCCTTCACTTCTCTAAACCCTGTCTCCTCTTGTCTCCACCCATTTATCTGTGCTGTGCCACACACCTATGTGGGTGGCAGATTGAGGTGCTTTTACAATGGAGAATAAATCACTTTGGGATGAGATGTGTGTGTGAGTGTGTGTGAGTGTGTGTGTGTGTGTGTGTGTGTGTGTGTGTATGTGTGTGTGCGTATTTCTGTACAGTTGATGAAAAACTGCTGAGTTTGATTTCTGTTCACCAAGCGTCCATTCCCCTAAGTAAAGGCTGTGGATATAAGGCTAATCATACAAGATTGGCAAAATTCAGTGGGGTTGTTGCAGTGTGTAGGTGTGTGTGTGTGTGTGTTTATCACCTGAAGCAGTGTTGATGGTCCTGACAGCCTCCCTGGCGCTGACTCTATTGTTAGGGGGATAGTCAGGGATGGTGTTTTCATTGCGCCTCTCAGACATCCGCGGGCTCACCTTGGCAGGTAGATGACTGAGAGAGAGAGAGAGAGAGAGAGAGAGAGAGAGAGAGAGAGACGTCTTAACCAGAAAGGATTTGTGCTTGAGACACAGTCCTGAACACACAGACACACATACATGCATGTGTATCTGTACACATGCATGTATTCATACATAACAGTTCATACATAACAGTCCGGCACAGTGAAACCCTGACTGGCTCACCCTGACTGACTGTGCTGCTCGTCGATGGCGTCCACGGCACTCTCCACAGAGCTCAGGAGAGATTGGATCTGATTGGCTGATTCCTTCAGCAGGAAACGGGTCACAAACTGCTCCACGTTGGTTCCTTTCTCATAAACCTGGGAAAACAAAAGAGTACAATTGTGTAAATGCAATTTATAAAACCTTCTTTAAATCTGAAAGTGAGTCACTCTGTCAGAGGTTTTAATACCAAAATGTCCATCAGCAGGAAGTTTTGAATAAAAAATCTTTGACACATCACGGATTTCCTGTTTCTTGCTGTGTTCCTTCCACTCCTCTGAAAGGATTTTCCCGCATATACCTCTCTCAGTTCATTCTTTGCATCCATTTGACAGTTGAAGGTATTCTCAAGGTGGACAGGCGGTGTGCAGGGAGGCCAAAACTAACCAGTCCATTTCACTCTCTCTTCTGCCATCTCCCCTCACTCCTTTCTCTTTCCCAGGCTCCCCCTGATTTAAAGTTTGTGTCAGGCCTGATGTAAACCTTAAAGACTTTTGAGTCTGATCTTGTCTGGCACGTGGGGAATTCAAAGTGTTGTGTTGTGGCTTTTACTGTGTATCAATGCAGAATCAGCAGGAATAACTGGAGACCGGACTGAAATGTCATCCACCCTCTCTTAAAACACAACACATTATGACAAAAAAAGGCATGGAAATCAATAAAGTCTTCAGTCACTACTCAAAACAAGACTGATCCACATAGACATTCAGCTCAAAGCGTACTGATCCGTAAGATATCAACATTTCCAACCTCCATCCAGAAACAGAATTTACATACATAGATCCGTGAATGCTGGACTGAAGCTCCTGCTTTAAACTGTAATGACCTTATCACTGCCACCTTTTAATTATTTATGGATTTGACTGTTCGCTAAAAACACCTCCCCCGGACTGTGACTGTCCAATCATAGCGTAGCAACCGTAACTAGGCACAGCAGGCTTGTCAAGCTTTAGATTTCTCCTCAAACTGTGTGCACAAGGCTGTGGAAAACCCAATTCATTGCATTTAAAGGGTTTGAACGTATGTGCCTTTGTTTCTGTCTTTCAAAAATCAAAACCACAAGAGCAAAATTATAAAGAGGCGTGTTTGACTAGTTTTACACAACATTTTGCTTGTGTTTGACTAGCTAGTGGCAGTTTCAATCGACAGTCATTAGCAAGAAACGAGAAATTGTGGTATACCTGCCACCATTAAGCCTATTACTGTCAACTGCATATGCGCTGTATGAAAATGGAAAGCTCGGCAGGTGTAGCAACGCTAACTAAGCAGGGTCAAAGCTTTGACTTTGGGGCTCTACATTAATATTTCACATTTGATGAAATGCTGCTCAGACGTGGTAAAGACCAAACAACTGTCAGAATAACACATGAAAAGCTCACTATTAAACACCAGGCCATAATTGACTACATGCGTACTCCAGAGAGCGTGGAGTCAGTCGGTCATGTCAGCTTTACTGTCAGAAGTCACAGCGCAGTGATTCAGGGAGACAATTAAGGTTCCTGTGCAGTCAGCCATTCTCTGCTGCGCTCCAATCAAAGACAAACGCTCCCACGAGACGCAGAATCACACAGGCCGTATTGACTTCCATTATCAAAGTCAATGGCTTTTACTCACGCACACACAATGTCCGCACTCGAACACGCAGCCTCGCAGACTTAGAAGAGGCTCATCCTCATCAGCTCATGTGTGGAATAGTCCGGTGAGTTTGTTATGGTTTTCAAGAGCATTCACTCAGAGCAAAAAACACACACACACATCTATCTGTAACACAACCAACAGAAATACTATCATTACAGAATTTGGACTTGGGCTACCATTTTCATTTGCGATTTTATTTTAAGAGGCACTGATGACTCACTAATGACTACCATGCTGGGATTCAATTACAAGTGGGATACAGATCTAACTAAATAACCAGAAATCATACACATGAATTTTGACAGTTTTCTTGGAGAGATTACAAGTGCATTATGTGTCCATTATGAACCCATTATGGACACTTAGTCATTAAATAGGAATATGCTGCTAGATGCTTGACACAGCATGGAATTTATTTGGCATATTAATACATGCTGATATATTTTCCCTGCATAGCTTTGCACATTTAGTTGAAGCGACACAATGAACAAACAAAGTTCAGAAATTCCCTTCAGTGGTGTTACAAAGGTGGTGTTAAATGTTGTACGTATACAGTAAGTGCTCGTTCATGTGTGTGCCTGTGTGTGTATGACTGCTGACCATAACTGTTAAACGCTTGACTGCTTATGCACCTGGACTACCTAATTAGATTAACTAGATTAGATTTGCATCATTGCATAATGATGCCACTGGAGCAACAATCCAACAGAATGCATCAACGTAAACCATACAAAAAAGATGTGAGAAAAAGGAGGATTTAAAGAACTGAAGTTTGAAATTTTAAAGCCATCACGTCTACAGTAATGACATTTCTGACTCGTACTCCGCTTCAACGGGCAATTTTTGTTGCCTTTTGTAACCAACAACCCAACAGTCACACCTGTATCCCACAGTTATTGGCCAGTTTTTACAAACTGGAAAAGCCCTGACAACTCTGAACTTGGCCAGGTTAACCTTATAGTGGATTCTGGGGTAGACATTTGTTACTGGGCCCGTTTACCATCTGCAACACTCTGTCCAGTTTGTACCACTTTTCTGTGCATGAATACCCCTGAGCCCCAGGTTCTCTGTTTCATAATTCAACGAAAGACATTTAGAAATAGCAAACATACAAGCACAAAACTGAAAAAATAAAGGCCTTAAAACTTGAATACAAGACAACGCCTCAAGATCTGGTAATAAAGTAGGACCAGAGGACTTGTCAGTTGTCACTGTACATATTACACTGGTTCATACATCGATAGATTAGCACAAACCAGTCAACACACATAAAGCCTGGAGCTTTTAGGGCCCCTCAATTTCCGGGGACCCGGGCCAGTTGCCCAATTTGCCCAGTTGGTAATCCAGCTTTTCTTCTGAGAATCAAGGAATCTAGCAACAGCAGAACATCCAAAGTGCAGACTGAAGACAAAAAATCTAGTGCAAGTTTATGTGTGCCTGCTAAAAAAAGGCAGTGTGCTGTGTGAAATTGTAAATTCTATTTTTATAAAATGGCTCTTCCTCTCCGGTCTCTCCTCCCTGTATGTGTCTATCATGCCCTCTCCCACTCTGCCCGAGAGTGTCCCATGGGCCCGGCTACAAAACCTGGAATAGAAAAGCTGTGATCTATAATTCACACAGATCACTGACCCAGGAGGAGATACACGGTCTCTCTTCGCTGGCTCGGTGAACACAGCCTGGTGATTAGCTACAGTGTGTATTATTGTAAGCATCTGTGAGTGTGTGTGTGTGAATGTGTGTCTATCTGCTCAGATCGGTGTGTAGCTGTGGATGTGAGCTTCAGGCAGTAGTGTATGTGAGTGTGCGTTTGTGTTGGTGTGCCTGGTTCTGTGTGATGTTTGATGACCCAGCTCTCCAGAACTTATCACAATCACAAGGTTCAACATCGTCATTTTTCACGTATCACCAAAGCACACACAGGCAACACTTACAGTGACTTCAGGATCCTCCATATCAGCAATTATTACAAAGTGGAGAAGACGTGATTTTTACTAGATATGAAAGAAATATAATCTGTTAGGAGAAGTTTACCCAGTCAGGCAGCATCACTAAGCATGCTTCAGATCTCATGTCTTCCCATTTTCTTAAAGTTAACAAAAAATTTCCTTATTATCATTCATTTACGCATCTGCATACGTATATAACCCTCCGCTGCAGCGTGCACACACACACACCCACAAACACACACAGTATTTTGTGATAAGATGGCGGTGGCTGATTACAGGGGGTTGTAGAAGGTGGTAATCAGTGATTATAGATGTTGCTCTAGTTAGGGGAAATTATTCCATCTTCAGTGCCTCAGATGGAAATGCAAAAGCTTTGTGGAGGGGCAGCGGTGACAAGGATGTAGGCTTCCCATTTGACTGGCATAAACGGCTGATAACACCCCAGTGCAATGTTTTCACTCCGACAGTGTGAGAAATATTCCGAATTACTCTTTTTAAACTTTAACTGATGCATTACACAAACCATTCACTTTTGGACAGGAATATATATTCACGTATCAGCCACATAATATTATTCTGAGTATAATACAAATAATTGTAATATATTATCACCATTAGAAATCAGATAAATGAATTTAAAATAAAGTTAGGTCAAACTGAAGTCCATAATTGACCCTTCACTAAGCCACGCCCCCCTTGGCTACTGCTAAGATTTTTATCACGCCGCTGCCACTGTCTGATTCTTCATTCCTAGGAGAAATATTATCTATTTTTTTTTGGAAAAAGCAATCTCAGAAAGAAACAGACAGTTTTGCAGTTGCATTGTGGTTGTTTTCAGGCTGTCAAACAGACGTGAAAAAATACAGAGAGAAGCTAAAGCCTGCCGGTCACATACAGGACAACAATATTAAGGACCCACACTGTTCCTGTAAAGCTGGGTAGGTCTCTATTCACTATTACAATCATTAAAAAGCAGAACAGCAGGGCTGTATAACATTCAGTAGGAAGTTAGCTAGCATTAGCTAACCATCATTACATAAGGGACAATCCACAGGATACATTCTTCTGGATTTGTATTGGGTTTTGGAAAGGGAATAAATTGTACTGTACCCAATTCAACCTCTCTAGGTAGTGATTGTAACTATTACAAGTGCCCCAGGAACCATATCTTGGAAAAAATACGGCAAACGAAAAGCTAGAAAACGATTCCTTTTGTATGAGTGCCAATGGAGCGCAGCAGCGAAAGTGTTGGACCTTAGTTAGAGCGAGACCTATACTGCGCTGTGATTGGCCAGCCGCGTATTCAGACGTGGCTTAGTGAAAGGGTCAATTGTCAAAGGACCCTTGTAATGATAATGTAGATGACAACACAGGTTTTGTCTGGGTATGATTGAATTCACTTAAATAACCTTTTATCAGTCTGATTGAACAAGCTGCTTTTAATGATGATGCACATAATCGTTGGTAAATTCTACCCCAGTGTCAGGCCATTTGTCTTCAGCCGTATTTAGCTTTCAAGGTACCTCATTGACTTCATTCACTCTCACAAACTGGGAGGGCAGAGATCAACATATCAAGATAGGGTGCAACGATCTGTAATGATGGGGTGACTGGCTCTCTTCCTGTAGAACCCCCGATCAAGAATAGTGTAATAAAATAACAAATAATTGGGACAAAAAACTCCCTGGCAGGTCTTTCCCAGACCAGCCCCCCACAATCATTTTAACCTAACCCACCAGTACACTATCCTTGTGGTGCCCTTAAAAATGCATACTATACAATAACCCTAAACCACAACAAAGCTGAGTAGAAAGTTCCATGGATAAGCAGACCAGTGCTTTACTTGCCAGGTAAGAAATAGACATTCATCCAGCTAAAAACAAGGACAGCAAGCTCAACAAGGTAAACATGAACATTAAACTACTATGTACAAATATAGATATACATTTATATTTGCATTCACTCATTTGGCATCCAAAGCGACTTACATTTAAAGAACAAAATACAATCATCAACAGAGCATCAAATACAGATCTATAACTGACAATACATACTAGTAAGAGCTCATACATATCACATCAATGGGGTAAATACCTAGGGAAGGAAGAAAGAGTTAACAAAAAGTGCAATCAATACAAGATAATTGCAAGAGGATAGAAGAAGAAGAGCACAGGAAGTGCATGTTAGCGGTTAGGAATCAGAGGTGTTTTAAGAGAAAGTGTTCTTGGAAGAGATGAGTTTTCAAGAGCTTCTTGAAGTCAGAGAGGCACGCCCCTGCTCTGATGGCGTGAGGTAGCTTATTCCACCATCGTGGTGTCACAGATGATAGATGTAAAAATATTAATTATAAAAAATTATAAAAATGATAAACATTTCAGAGTCCAACTGTGGTGCAGAATGCAAAGTGCATAGATGTGTAATTGAGTTAATGATATTTACATGTTAAAAAAACTGTGTATTTAAACAATAAGAATTTACAGTTAGGGTGAATGTTTGTGTCACAGGTTTATAGCACAGTGATGGTTCCTGACACTATGTGAGTGGTGTTAACTGATCGTCAGAATGATGTCCTGTGGGTAGAAACTGCATTTATCTCTGGTTGTATTGGCGTACAATGCTCTGTGGACCCTACCAGTGGGGAAGAAGTTGGAACAGGTCGTGTTCAGGGTATGATGGATCTGCAGTGATGTTTCATGATGATCAGAGGTGTCCGTGGTGTACACATTTCCAATACTCAAGTAAAAGTGGAGAAGCTTGTCAGAAAAATCTCTGCTATCTATCTTATCAAGGGAACCCTTAGCCTAGTCTCCTCTAATTTTATGCACATTTGGCGGCACCTGCATCTAGATTGTTCATTTTATGGTTCGCAACTTGGCTCCCCACTTTTTTCCAAAGATGCCCTCCTTCATCGACACATGTTTGGTCCTCAGCCATGGCATCTGACACAAGAAACAGACACACAGGGCGAGGGATGGCGCCGGCCCACTGGGAAAATGCCAGTATGACTGTAGTGTTGTTTAGTCTTAATAATGTCACAACAACCTTCACAATGTGTGGGGACAAGTGTGGGAATGTCAAGCGTAAGGCATTTTGAAGGTGTTGCAAGCTGACCATCGCTCAGATAGATGTGTGAGAGAGGGGATTTAAGTGTTGCTATTGATCCTCTAATAATTCCCAATACTCCTCAGCTTAGCCTGAAGGAGCTTGATTAGTCTCACAGGAGGGAAATCAAGCCACCTTAATCAGCTCTCAGAGGGGAGGAGAGGAAAGGAGGTCTTTCTTCTCCATTAAAAAAATCTAGACCTACACTACGGTACCACCCCTCTATCCCTCTAAGTGTAAACATTTACAGATACACATTTACAATTCACTCTTTTTTATTAACATATTGTCAAAGGTTAAGTCTCTGTGGCTTTATTATTTCTCTGCCTGACCTTGTTCTAAAGAGGCCTGGTTGAACTCTGAGACTTTACTACAGGCGACACGGTTCCTGAATCAGCTGTTACAGAAGTGTCCGCTTCAGGCAGATGGTCACGTTGATTGAAGGCAATAGATGGTAACTGTTTCTCCTCAGTGTCTCTTGTGGTCCGTTGACCAGGTAAGCTTGTGGGGCTGAGGTGTACAGATGTCACTGTGCCTGGTGCTTTAGTATCAGAAATCAAGACATTGTCTTCAAGTGACAGTTTCACAAGATCTCTCGCTGTGTGTTTCATATTGAAAAATCTGGCATCCATCTGCTATTTCTCCCTCTCCTTGTGCAGAATTGTTTGCAGGTCTGGAAGAACTGGCTGCAACATGAATCTGGACCTAGATATGTGGCTAAGGTAGTGCGAAGCTGAACATGAGTAACTGTGCTGGGCTGTGGCCTTTAAGCGTAATTTATACTTCTGCGTCGAATCGACGGCATAGGTGACTGCGTAGGCTATGGGGCTACGCAGAGGCTATGCTGTCGCCTGACGTGCACCTCCTCAAAAATGTAACTACATGTCGAGTCGACGTAATCCGTAAGCATGTTAGCAGAGGGCTAAACCGGAAGTTAGCCTGCTCGGCCGGCAAAGGTCAACACGGTGGACACTGTAGCGTTACTGCCGACTAACGTTTGGGTGTAATCGCAGAATGACGGACACAACTAAGCACAAGTATAAAAGCATGGTTACGTGTGTAGCCTACGGCGTAGGTACGCACGTTGACTCTACGCAGGAGCATAAATGGGCCTCTACTCGGAGGTGTGGCTCTGCAGCCCATCAAGGCATGGTAGGGGTCCAATCTAAGGCTGTTTAGGACTGCAGGTTACATGATCATAACCATAGTTTAAAGCAAACTCCTTCATCTCATGACCAGAGAATAGACAATAGGCCATTGTCACTTATGAGTGTCTCCCAAATGTTGTGTCGTGAAAGTATTAACTTGATGATGTACAATTACAATTACATCTGTTGACTTTGTTGGGATGAGCTGTGGTGCTCTGGTGCCTAGAGTGAATCGATCTACACCTAGTTGATACCGGCGCCCGTCTGGAAGCTTGGTTGGCATTAATGTTTTTCTTTACATTGACTCTTTACTTGATGCGCACACTGCAGCTAAGGACTAGCTCACCCACTGTCAGATCACGGTACAAATTACGAAGTAATCTACCAGGGATTAGCCAACTTTTTGCCAGACGAAGACCCCAAAGGTAAAGTACTGCATGACACTGGAATTCAATTTTCCCACAAGGGTCCATGTAGCACTGACAATGCAGGATGACATCAACAAAAATGTCCACCTGCTATCTGTCAGTCCATGTGACTTCAAGCTTACAACTTGTGGTTCATTTCTGAAAAACTAAAAAAGACAATGTTTAATTTTTTTCTTAGAACCAAACTACAGGTGTGAAAGCACCCATAAGGCCTGCAATAGACACAGTTATAATACAGAGCGTACTTCCCAGAAGTGCCAAGCTCTGTATGGGGGGGATACCACCCATTCCTTCTGTCACAGAAGAGACAGTGAGAGAAAAGACATACTCAAGAGTTTCCAGCATGTAGCCTGTGAGCAGTTTTCTGTTCATGAACTTCCTTTCAACTGTTCTTCAAAAAGCTTGAGGCGGTACAACGCCCCAATCTAAGCCCACCAAGGTGTGCTCTCTGGAGGCTTCCTGAGCTCAGAATTTCTTATTACTTTTTATTGGTTTTGGTCTTATTTTGCCATGGCAACGAATAAAAGTTGTTTATGTTGCATCAAGTCTGAATTGTCTGTGTAAGAAATAAGTTGAAGAAGAAGGGGTTTAAGTGGTGGTGCTTCTTTTATTTCAAGAGTTATCAACTTCTATTTCACCGAACCAGCAGTGTCTCCCTACAGTAGGTCTATCTGCAAGGATAACAGAGGTTTGATGTGGAGGAAGCACATGCACAGCTCCCCGGTTGGCCCGCTATCTCCGAAAACCCCCACAGCAATGCCTTAGCTTCACACATCAACTAATTAAAATGGTATCCTAGCAACCCCAGTCAATATGTCTCCAAGCAACACCATTTCACCAGTGTGCAGGAAATGATATCTTTGCAGCAGGCCTTTTACACTTTAAACATATTCCTTTTAAATGTCTCTTCTCTCTTCTCACTGTCCTAGCCTTCCTTGGTTATCACAGACTCTCTCACAGTCTCATGGTTTTGTTAAGAAAACGTGTACATGCACACACCCACTCAGCCTCTCTCCTCTGCATCCATCTTTTTTCAGTGTACCATCTTAAGCTTCCTCGTGTAATGAAGACGTCCAATCTGCAATACTTGCTGACCATAGAGTTTAAGCATGTCTGCACTGCCTGTGTGTGTTTGTGTGTGGTTGAGCACTAATGGTGGACTAGTATGAATGACCACCCGCTGCTTGTCCTCTAGAGACATCTACTGGTCCATTAGCAGGACACTAACCTCAGCATGGACACACACAGACACTCTGCAATATCAGCATCTAATCTCTTCTTGGATTTTGTGGCCACTCTTTGAAGCCGTAGCGAAGGGAGGAGGTATCTTTTCAACATTGACAGTCACATGGTAAGCCGGGTCCTGGAAGTCCTCCCCTATAACACTGTTAAACTTAAAGCCCTGCATTCTGGTGAATTTTGACCTTTTCTGCATCTATTTATGGTGGAAACATTTTTATTTATCTAAAGGGAAACACTACATCGCATGTGGTGACAATTCAAAATACAAAAATGTAATTCAAAAAAAATGCAGTAAGGTTGCAGGGTTTACTCTGCTGTGCATTGGCCTACGTTATTGCTCTGCTGATGTGGTTGTTTCCCCTTCAGACACAGAACCTTATTTGGGACTGTATTGGATGAGAAGTGTGCTGCTCTTCTTCAAGGTGGAAACACACCTCTGATCTCCAACAAATCCGCACAAATGTTAACTTCAGCACCTCAGATAAAGTGCAGCTTACAGCTGCTTCAGTTGGAAGAATCCTGGAGCAATGATGAGACAGTCCCAAACAGAGCAAAGGTGTTTTTAAGTGAGGGAAACACAGAGACAGCAGAGACACAGAGCTGATAGTCAGAGGAAAAACCCCACAAAGCAGTCAAAATTTTCCAATTTTTTTTTGCAAACAGTGGCTCTAATCCTCTGTTGTCCATCTCTACCCAATGCATGCCTGGACTGTATCTAATAAATAAATCTAACATGATAGATACATTCAGGAAACATATTCCCTCTAAGAACTGAATACAGTACTAAACTGTATGTGCTGGTGGTGAAATAACTAACTACACCAAGTAAATAATAATTTAATAATAAAGTAAATAACAATCAGCTTCTGGTTGTGAAGAGGAAGTGTAATGATAGCTATAATTGTGATTCAGTCATTAGCTACCCGAGACAGCGCTGTGTTTGCCAAAATCATCGGCTAGACATTCCAAAACCCATTTCTCTTGTTGTCAAAAGTGAAAACATACGGCTAAGTATGTCAGCTAAACAGCGGTTTCAACCAATTAAATGAGCTATCATTTGCCTAATTAGCTAGCTTGCAACTTTTTATGCAGTCTATGGCTAGCAGATGATACAATCTGCCAGCTACAGTTGATATTTCAGCCTGCACCTAGAAAAGAGAAACCTGATTTGTCACAGTCTGAAATCAAGCAAGCATTTCTGTTGGTAAATCTGCCACAGTTAGCAACATAAACTGTAGTGGAGGGCAGAGTGATTTGAGCATGAGGGGAAGTTGAGCCACCCCTTGTTTCTCAGCAACCATAGACCAAATGGGTTATATGAATTCACATTTTTGAGGAGTTAATCATATTCCTCACCCTGTGATGGAGAGAGGGCCATGGAATAAGTGATAGGCACATTTAAGATCGAAAGCTGTTTTTTTTGCCATTCAAATTGATTTTTTGATGTTCAAGGAGTCCTGATTCTGAACAGTTACAGACAGGTTTGAGAAAATCTTACGCATGTGTTAGGCTAAACTGTTATTACTGACATTACCCTTAAACTGCTGAATGACACAAGTTTGTTAAAATGGCAGGGATGGAGTAATTTGAGCCAAAAGACCCTGCATTCTTGTGCATCACTGAAATGATGTTACATTTTGCATTTTAGACCAGAAAAAAAAATTACGTCATGCTTCTATAAATGGAAGACAGACTCAACTCCTCTTGTGGATTTGGACAGAGTAGTGGGAGAGGTACAGAATGGACCAGTCCATTCATCAGTTGGCACAGGACACGACGATTAACAGGATGACTTTAAAGTGATACATTGATATGAAAAAACTGGGAGACATAGCTCGAATGTTTTACTACTAAATGCAATTGAATGTTGGGACCTAGCATTCGAGTTTGCATGATAAACTGCCATTGATGTGCCGACCCCAATGTGGCTCAACTTACCCCTCATATGGGGCAAGTTTAGCCAAGAGTCCACTTCTTTTTGGAAAGCCGTATTTTGAAAACAGTTTATTAGATCTAAAGTGATTATTCCCAGGGACGCACCACATCCTAAAACATAAGTACATATTTTAGTTAGAGACCTTACTGTCATGTCCTCTATTTAAAGACACATCAATTAAAAACTGGTTCAGCAACAATAACTAAAGAGGGCGAGTCAATTATACCCTATGTTTTTAATTTTTATACAACCAAACTCATAGTAGAATAACTTGAGAGATGCTATAACTGCATGAAATTTGCAAACACACACAGTTAAACAATTAAAACTGAGTTAACTCATCATCATGGCAGACATTTGGGTTTGCAGTCAGGACTGAAAACAGCTATAAAAAGAAAGAGATAATACATTAGCAAAATATTTGTTTTTTTTGGAGAGATTTAACTAGTGGCAGTGACTGTTGGAAGTGTGGATGTGTTTAACAGCAGGCAGCATGCCTGAGTTTGTTTCTAAACAGAAGGCGAGCCCACTAACAGGCATCAGAAACATACAGACTCTTCAGATATCATGCCAGATTCATCGTGCTTCAGAGAGAGATGAGAATGATGGAGGTCGAGGGTGGAGAGAAACAGTGGGAGAGAGAGAGAAGAAGCTCAATGAAAGGGAGATAGGAGAGGAGAGGAGGGATGTAGGAAGTTGGAAAAACTGGAAGGTTAGGAGTGGGGGTTAGGAAAGAAGGAGCAGAATGTACCGTTCATGGTGAGGAGCTTGGTTTCATTTGTGTGTTTTACTTTCTCACTCAGCTATATATTAAATCTCTAAGTGGAATTCCTCCCTCTATATTACCCATCCACCTCTCCATCTCTATCTCTATCTCTCTCTCACACACACACACACACACACACACACACACACACACACACACTGACTTTCTCACTCCTACAGTCCTCTGCATTATTCATGCTTTGGGTGTAACCTCATCAGTCAACACACACACAGCTGACAACACAACACACACTCTGCCAGTTCTCATTCTCTCTTTCTCTCTCTCTCTCACACACACACACACACACACACACACACACACACACACACACACACACACACACACAC
>JAPMOB010234809.1:0-27920 GCA_029875015.1 Lepomis gibbosus | reverse complement strand
AAAACACAGTGGACCAACACCAGCAGATGACATGGCACCCCAAACCATCACTGACTGTGGAAACTTTACACTGGACTTCAGGCAACGTGGATTCTGTGCGTCTCCTCTCTTCCTCCAGACTCTGGGATCTTGATTTCCAAAGGAAATGCTTAATTTACTTTCATCAGAGAACATAGCTTTGGACCACTCAGCAGCAGTCCAGTCCTTTTTGTCTTTAGCCCAGGCGAGACGCTTCTGACGCCGTGTCTTGTTCATGAGTGGCTTGACACAAGGAATGCGACAGCTGAAACCCAGGTCTTGCTGTAATAGAGACCAGGTGTTCCATTACCTGAAATAGTTACTGAGTGTCTAGGTGGGGATTATTGATAAAACTCATTTTCTATAGGGTTAAGGTCAGGCGAGTTTGCTGGCCAATTAAGAACAGGGATACCATGGTCCTTTAACCAGGTCCTGGTAGCTTTGGCACTGTGTGCAGGTGCCAAGCAAGGGGATAAGCCACAGTTGAAACAGTGAAGCTGACCAAAGCCTGCACCGACGGTTCCATGTAGGCCCAAAAATGATGCCAAAACCCCGTGACATCCTGTCGCACATGAGAGATGTAACTGTATTGCTTGGATTATAAACTCTCAGCAAATCTAAAAAGACTATTCGGCCATCAGTGACGCTGTGTTGGTGTTTGACAGGTGAGCCTCGTAGGTGGGCTGATTAAACAGTGACGATCCAAGTCACATAAACACTCTGAGCCATGAAACTTTTTGTTGGTGCAGCTATGCAGCTACCAGAATTACAGTGTTTCTGCCACTGTTGTACGTCATCAAACTACGGTTATGCTGCGCGATCATGCGCAGTAGATGCTGGTGCCAACAGGAAGTAGCCCTGTAGCAGTATTTCATTGGTCCAAAACTGGCTTCACTGCTCTCCATTCAAATAAGCGGGGAAGCTTCGTCCAGTAATATACTGTCTGTGGTGCCAAGTCCTGTTGGAAAATGAAATCTGCATCTCCATAAAGTTAGTCAGCAGCAGGAAGCATGAAGTGCTCTGAAACTTCCTGGTAGACGGCTGCGTTGACCTTGGACCTCAGAAAAACACAGTGGACCAACACCAGCAGATGACATGGCACCCCAAACCATCACTGACTGGAAACTTTACACTGGACTTCAAGCAACGTGGATTCTGTGCCTCTCCTCTCTTCCCCCAGACTCTGGGACCTTGATTTCAAAAAGAAATGCAAAATTTATATTATATTTGGCATCAGGTAGGTATTTGATACCTCTGTACCTGAGTAAGTGATGAGTGTTAACACAATGTTAACAGTAGTGGGAGTCTTTGGTAAGAAGAAATAAATATTGGGCAAAGCAAAGTTTGACCTAATTGAGGCACTAGATGTCAGATAATCACCAAATTTACAAATGATCCGATGGGGCTGTCACAACCTGGCTCAAGGGCCATGACAAAAGCGGGAATGAGGAGGCGTAAATGATCAAAAAGGGATTTATTTCACAAAAGAGTGAACTAAACATTTCTATTTAAATGTGCAAGGTGTGTCTTTGTAAAGTAAATAAATAAGGCAGAGTGTGATGTGATGAATTGTGGCAGTCGGGGTGATCGGGCCTTGGTTGACGTCTGGATTGCAGAGAAGAGAATGTAGTTTGACCCGGTGGGGCGTTAACTGCACTGGCTCACAGGTACCAGGTGCACGCAATGAACTCAACAGAACAAAGATGGTTTACAACAGTTAAGTATCACTCCCACAGAGTGGCCTCACTGGATCACACGGGGGCCTTCACAGGGAATAATAATTTTCAGTAGTTGTTGAGATACTTCAGCCTGGCCCAAAGCGGTGGACTGACCGACTGAACTGCCATGCCCGGTAGTTTGGCTAATAAAAAAACAATTATTAGATAACATTCAAAGCCTTATTTTTAAATTGCATTTAACTCACTTTGAAGAGTCGACTATGGATGTGAACAGAACAAATGACTTGACAGCTCAGACCGGTTTTGCCATCTTGTGTCTCCAGGGTTTGATGTTTGGCTACGCCACAGACGAGACCGAGGAGTGTATGCCCTTAACCGTCATTTTGGCTCACAAACTCGTCTACAGGATGAAGGAGCTTTCACGCAACGGAGAGTGTCCTTGGATCCTACCAGACTCCAAATCACAAGTGAGACACATCTTCAGAGGGGTACACTGATGGACTAGTGTTTGATACTCCACCCCCACCCATAATTTCCTTTTTGGAGTAATTGTGGAGTAAAGAGGTTGCTTTTAGTTTTTTTGCCCTCTTTTCTGCAGGTCACAGTGGAGTACAGAGACAACATGGGAGCCATGGAGCCGTTGCGTGTTCATACTGTGGTCATCTCAGTACAACACCACCCGGACATCACCCTGGAGGAGATCAGACGAAATCTGATGGAGAAGGTGGTGAAGGTCATCATTCCTGCCAAGTACTTGGATGACAAGACCATCTACCATCTGCTGCCAAGTGGGAAATTCCTCGTAGGCGGCCCTCAGGTGAGTAAGGACCAAACCACGGAGGGAAATTTATTTTTTTTTTTAAAAAAGAGATAAATCCACATAATTTTTCTGATGCGTTTGTGTTTGTGATATCAGAGTGATGCAGGACTCACAGGGCGTAAAATCATAGTGGACACATATGGAGGATGGGGTGGCCACGGAGGAGGGGCTTTTTCTGGAAAAGACTACTCCAAAGTGGATCGGTCCGGAGCTTATGCGGCACGCTGGGTCGCCAAGTCTTTGGTCAAAGCTGGACTGTGCAGGAGGGCCCTCGTTCAGGTGAGGACGTTTATAAAGCTGCACTTGTTACTCACTTTTTCTTTAAATGGGCATTATTAGTTTCCAGCGGCCACTAGCGGTGCAGTTCTAAGATTACCAGGTGTGTGCTCGTACGCTTGAACTCATGAGCGAGCATCATCCGAAACACGACCGCTTTCAAACAGAAATACCACAATAAACACAGGAACACCAGCATGCCGGCTGTGGCAAAAATCTGAGCCTGTCAGTAGCGAAACAAACATTTTTATTGGTAGTAGTACTTTTGAAGGATTATGTTGCAGCCCATTTCTACTAGACTAAAATCTTTTGTACGTATTTATACCACAAAATATGTAGAGGTTTAAAAATTAATCAAAATTATCCTTCAAGACACTCAGAGGCGTGATGAGTTTGCTTACAATTGTACATACTAAAGTGCATGATGCAGTTGCTTGGCTTAAAAAAAAAAGCTTTAATACATATTCAGTCACTACAAATGTTTGAACCAAACAGAACAAAATGATTTGAATCTCCAGTGATTCGTAAAGTCCACCTCTGTCAGAAAACAGAAACTCGATTCAGAAAAAGAAAAAGTCGCCCAAAAAAACCCTTAAAACTGAAGAAACTTCAGAAAACTCAACAGAAGAGGGAGCCCTCTCCCAGGAAGACAGCAAGCAGGAGATGTGGTGTTCACAGAATAGACCACCATAGTAAAATTACATAATGGACCCTCAGCCGGTACCAAAAATACAAACTCACATCAAGGGTGTTCTGTCACTGTAGAAATATTTTTAAAAAAAAGGAAATTGTACCTCAATTAACAATAAAATTTCTTAGAAAAAAAGGCCCAAGACTCCCTTCTGGTCTGCCTAAGACACAGCATTATTTAGAGATTTTAGTACTTTGTACAATCTCTGGCCAGTTTGTCCAAAAAATATTAATACAAGAAAAAGATGATTTTTGTGCCCATTAGATAAACAGAAAAACACTTATAATATATCTAATGCACTTCAAAACAGTGCATCAACATCTTAAAATTTGTTCCTAGTTTCTAGAAAGAGTTGTATTGGTGTGAAAGTTTTATTCTGCTGCATTCTGACTTTTTAATGTGTCTGGGTCAGTAATAAAAACTGTGTTTGAGATGAAGTTAGAATATTTTCTGATCAGTGATGAGTGAAAGCATTGGTGTCTTTACGCCCTTTAGATCTCCTATGCTATCGGTGTGAGCCATCCTCTCTCCATCTCCGTGTTTCACTACGGCACATCGAACAGGGACGAAGAGGAGCTGCTGCAAATCGTACAGAAGAACTTTGACCTCAGGCCTGGGGTCATTGTGAAGTATGTGCAGTTCTTCATGGCTCCAAAGAATGTACTATTCATTTGTCCTTTTCTGTGAATATAACAGTGTAAAATTGGGTTTCTGTTACAGAGAGCTGGGTCTGAAGCGGCCAATATACCAGCCCACTGCCTGCTACGGTCACTTTGGCAGGGAGGAGTTCCCCTGGGAGAAACCCAAGTCTCTGGTGCTTTGAGTTTTAGGGGTCGCCCTCATTCCAGTTATAAAACAATCAAGAGACCAATTTGATTCACTGAATTCATATTATCTAAATACAACTGCGAAAGTGAAAACATAAATGCGTTTTCTCTGTCATCTCTTAATTTCTTTCCTTAAACTGATAAAGCAGTGCTCAGTGCCTTTGCTGACGAATGAATTATTTTTACTTGAACTAAACAATGACTGAGGTGCTTTCCTGTATAAGAAACTGTAGCTAATGTTCAAAAATAATTATGCAGTTAATGCAAAATGTATTCAGAAATAACTTGGATGCTGTCAAATGTATAAAAATCATGTATTTTGGTAATAATATTTGGTGATTAAAAAGCTGGACTAAAAATGCATTATGTTTTGTTACTGTAAAATGTCAGAGTTCCTCAGGTATTTTGTTTAAAAATTTAGGTACTTGTATTTCCATTTCATGCTACATGAAATTATGCATTTTATTGCAGTATTTCACAACTATAGTTACTTAATATTAAGGTTTTATTAAATGGCATTAGTTGCTTTAGCAGAAATGGCTAGCTTTACTCTGTCAACATCACGTTACATCTAGTTTATTTAATAACTGACTTGCTTTCTTCCTTAGAGTTAGATGATATGATTGATACCGCTCCTATGCCTGTGTGTTTAGACTGGTTACAATATGAAGACTGGAAAAAGGCAGAAATGGCCTGACTGTCCAATGGTAAAAAAAAAATCTTAATCTGGGTTTGTAATGACAATAGCAGCACAGAGCAGCGTTAGCAGCCTTGCAAACCTCTGATGCCCCTCTGGAGGCAGCCATCGTTGTGGACTGCGCTGTCAGCTTGGTCCCTGGTCAGGGAGATGTTTGCCGCAGTTACCTGTCTTCGCCCGTCTCGCACCAAGGAACACAGAGGTGGTTCCAAAGGGGAAGCAGGGGAATCCATAATTGGTGAAGCCCTTACCTTCTTAATAGAAAGGTAGGTTGATGCTGAAGCTTTAGGGCCCTAGGCTCTGCTTCACCACCCTAAAGGCGGGAAAAAACATGGCCACGTGGTATCGCACTCTCCCCCTACCTTCCCTAAATGGATCACAATGGATTTTGTATGACAATAAAGAAGTTCAATTCTATGTTTACTGGTCATGCCACCCATCCGCAGACCTTACTGTGAGTCACAGCTGAAGTATCAATAACTTCTCTGTCTAATATGAGGGGACGTTCTCCATCTTGTTGCATTTTTCAATCTGTTTTGACGTGCAGAAGATTGTCTTTTTACCCGAAAAATTAGGGTGCTTGCTTGTAGCAACTATTGCATGATAAGAACATGCACAATCTTCTTTTAGCCATGAGAGCTTGGATGGCGAGGCAGTCTGCCGGTCAAATCTCAACAGCTATGTGGTGGATTTGCACAAAATCTTGAAAGGGTAAAACGGGACGAATGTAACAAAGCGATTTTCTCAGAGTCCTGACTGCATTTGCAGTCCAAGCTGTGACAGCACCTTCAGCACGCAGCCCTTGATGGAGCTGCCAAATATCGCATGATTTCCTCATCGTTTCCCGCGGCCGTCTTCGGAAAACTGTTTTCGAGCACGGCAAATGAATTTCTGAAGCGGGACTGTTTTCCAAGTTGTTTTTCGTTTCATGTGTCACAGTAATGATTAATCTACAGGTTATTTAGCGCTTTAACACACCCTGAAGTTTGGCCCTGTCGGAGTTTTTCAGTGTAAGAATAAATCGTGTTGATATCCTGTCGGGACGAAACAAACACTTGTTACTTACAGCGACCACAAGTGTTTCTTTTGTCCCGCTGCTAATGTGGTGACTTTGTGTTGCAGCATGTACTGAAAGATGTTTATCTTATATTATACCAACAGATTATGCCAAGAGTGAAGGTCAGAAAGACAGACAGAGGTCTGATTCAGCCAGATGTTTTCATGCACATTTTGGAATTACCATAAAAACAGCTGGATAGCAACATGACTATTTGCATTATTTTGAGAATTTATATGTTATGAATATGAATGTTCATATAGTTCATATTGTTGAAGAAATTTTTAAACGGATTGACATTGCCAATAAATAAACATTTTGAACAAGAATACAGTTGGGTTACTTTTGAAACATTTGAAGAAAGTGTAAATAATAATGAATAAAATGTAAATGTAATTTATACATTTTTTGCAAAGATAAAGAACAAAATACATTTGCAGTTATTAACAAGGTCATAGTCATGTATATTTAATAAGTACAAGGGAAACAACAAACATCTAGTTATGTTACTTTCGACTCAACTGATGGGGTCGAAAGTAACAATGTGCTGCTTATGTTTAAAGTAAAATTGCAGAAATTGTTCTTCAATTACAAAATACCACCTGATGTTGTCAGACCACACCGGTGAGTGAGTGAATGATTATATTGTATTTGTCTGCACTCCCAGACAACAAACATGCAGCAGATTGGGATCCATATAATGTCAGGTGAAGCTGTGGTTTGACTTCAGCCCACAGAGAAACAACAAGGCTCTCATTGGCCAGCTGGTAGCTCAGGGATTTTTGACACTAACAATCTGCAGCAAGTAGGTTTTTAGCTTTGGTTGCACGTCCGTTGCTGCGTTAGCACGTTCATGACTACAAAATACAAGCCCCAATCCTGCCTTGCTCCTCAGTAAGTTTGTACTTGTGTTTGTGTTACTGTTGCATCTTTGCTGCAGTAGCATTGACAGAGGAAGTAAAGCAATGATAAAATTTGATAGCTCAAGTTGCATGCATATCAATGTTGTTAATCTTTTAACAGCCAAGAGGTCAAGACAGTTCAGGTGCATGATCTGAAAGAGTGAGCCCGCTGATGTTTCTTTAAATGGTCTCTTCGAGTGAAACTCTTTCCACACCGGTCACATGTGTAAGGCTTTTCTCCTGTGTGGATTCGCTGATGTTTCTTTAAAAGGGATGGCAAAGGGAAGCTCATGCCACACTGGTCACAGGAGTGAGGTTTCTCCACAGTGTCGCCATGTGGACCCATTTATCCTCCAACAATGAAATTCTCCTCAATGAAATTCTCCTCACCCTCATCATGAGATTCCTAGTACTTGCTCTCGGTGGGAATTGCTGGGTTTCTGTAATAATCATCACAGAGTAAGGTCTAGACCTGCTCTTTTATGAAAAGCGCTATGAGATAAGTGTTGTTGTGAATTGACGCTATATAAATAAAATTGAACTGATGACACTGTAGATGAGGTAGAGCTGAAGGGGACATTTACTTTCCCATTTCAGTGAAACTTTCTACCTGAGAGTGCAGCATGTCTCTGATACCATAAGTGAACTGCTAACATTAATTGAAGCATCAGTACTGTTAATATGGTTACAGGCAATTTAAAGTTCAAAGTGGGATGAGTCACTGGTTCCAGGTGTTTTTTCATGTTCTCTCCTTTTATTTAATGATATTCTCTGTCTTACTAAACAGAAACATGGGACTGTTTCAGTCCTACAGGTTTTCAGTATGGTCAGCAACTTTGTTTCTGGGAAATCATGTTTTGTTGTTACCAATTTCAATTCAATTCAATTAGCTTTATTGGCATGACCGTGTAACAATATTGCCAAAGCATCATACATAAGAACAATCAACCCCATACGTTTCATTAAAGAATTAAAGTGTAAAGTAAACAAAGCGTATGCGTTTGTGTTAAAATGAAATAAAATAAAATAAAATAAACAGAACAGTACGCGTGTGTGTGTATGTTAAAAAATAAATAAATAAAATATACTAAAAATAAAATAAATAAACAAAACAGTAAGTGTGTGTGTGTGTTTGTGTGTGTGTTAAAGAATATATTAGAAATAAAATAAATAAATATAACAGTAAGCGTGTGAGTTAAAAAAATATAAAAAAATTAAAACTAAATAAATAAATAAAACGGTAAGCGTGTGTGTAAGTTAAAAAAATTAAAATATATTAAAAACAAAATAAATAAATAAAACAGTAAGTGTGTGTGTTAAAAAATAACAAAATATATATAAAAAAAATAAACAAATAAATGAAAAAATAAACCAGCTAGCCACAGTAAGGCAGGACTTGTCATAAAGCGGGTTGGTAACAAACTAAGTCCACTTCGCAGCTCTATTGAGCAGTGGTTAGAACAACAGTGGTTAAACTTTTGACTAGAACTACGTAAATTGCGACTAAATGGTTCTCTGGTCTCCTCCCAGTCACTACTGTCATCAGTCTCAGATTCAGAGGAGAGGGAAGTCTTGTGATGAGCTGGTTGTAAATCACCAGATCAAACTTCCTGTTCATTTCTGGTCCTCCACAGACCTCTCCATCAGCTTCTCTGTGCTCAGGTTGGCTCTGATGAAGCTGTGAGGACTGAGGTTGCTCTTCATCATCTTCTTCCTTCTTCAGTGAATGGGAACTACTCCAGCCCTGGATGCTGCTCTCCCTCCTGACTGGTACAGAGATCCTCCTGGTCCTGACTGGGGCTGCTCTGCTGCTGCTGCTCAGGGGGAAACTGTTCTTTACTCCCTAACAGCTTCTGGACATCAGTGGAGAAAAACGGAATACATCCACATGTTTTAGGAAACTTTAATTTCCTGTCAACACTTAAACCTCTGACGCTATATATATATATAAATCCCCCCTCACACCCTTGTGAGGTGGTATGTGTCATCCTCAAGCTCGGGTCCTCTACGAGAGGCCTGGGAGTTTGAGGGTCATGATTTTCTTTCTATACATCTTGTATGAGCATTGTTGGAGGGAGCAGAGAACTAAGACATTCATTTCCATTTACCGTGTTACCATAATTATTGTACATATCAGGGTATAAAGGTAAATATTACTAGGCCTGCAGGCTACAACACAAGGTTGTATAACAAAAAGAAAGATCTTAACAGATGGGATAATTAAAAGAATAGTGGCTAATACAAGGAGAAAACAGGCATGTGCTTCATTTCTAAGTGAGTTTTGAGCCCATTGACAATAAGGCAATGAAAATGATTAATTTCATTGAAAAACTTACATATAGTCCCTTTATATGTATACTAATATGGTAACATAAAAAATAAACAATATACAGTACACATCAGCTCCACATAAACATTCAGAACTTTCTGCAGTGCATTTTTTGATTTTACGTCTGAGCTGAACTTAAACACCAGCAACAATGATATGTTTTTCATCTTTACTTTGAAAATATGTTTTTTAGGAAAAAACTGTCCATCTTTACTGCATTTGAGCAGATGTTGATGAGCAGGTGTCTGTAAAGATGTGGACTCAACAGAGTCCCACCTGAGTCAATAAAGACCTTGAACTCTTTCAGTGGCAGCTGGTTTTGTGAGGCAGATGATGGCAGATGTTTTCCAGCATGTTAAAGTGAGAATAACAGTGAAAACATAATTACTAACCTGCTCTGTATAACAGGACTTGAGGCTGGAAAACAGTGTCCAGCTGTTTCCTTTTGTTGTCCCCCTCTTTTAAATGGATGGAGTTCCTCCTCGTACTTTGCTATCCTCCTTTCAAACAGCTGAAATATTTCCTCAGCAGCAGAAGTTAGTCTCTGGTTCACAACATCTCTGAACATCGGGGGTCTAGACATCTCTTCTCTTCCGCTCAACTCTTCCGCTTCTCCTGCAGACACAGAAGGATGCGGTCCCTGAATTGAGACACAGCTTCCATTAGAAACGTTTGACCTTGTTGTTACGTTACGTTCCTGTCAGCCTCCAATTCTTCATGGTGCATTTAGGTGCTCCTCGGGTGGTCCCGTCAACATTCGTTTGTTATTTTAATAATTGCTCTAATTGTTCAGTGGAAAAAGGCTACTGCTTGTAATTTCGGTTTTTAGTTGGCCTATGGCAGAAGTCGTGCCAATGTAAACCCTACTTCTGCTGATTATCTGAAGCTAAGCAGGTTTGTGCTTGGCCAGTACCTGGATGGGAGACCTCTTGGGAAAACTAAATTGCTGCTGCAAGTGGTGATGATGAGCCAGTAGGAGGCAGTCCTCCCTCTGGTCCTCATGCCCCAGTGCAGTGATGGACACGCTGATGAAGCAGGTGGGACAAGGATTTTGATTGGTCAATGTTCAAACTGTGAGCTGGAGAGCCTTAAAGGGCCAGCTCTGTATTGTGATGAGCCAAACTATCTTACAGCTTCAGAGAGATATTGCAGGGATTTAAACATTATGTTTGATTAATTTAAATTAAATTTAAAGTTGATTTATTTGAATTTTTAATGAATGTTATTTTTAAACACACATACATTTTACAGTTTTATTTACTTTATTTTGAACATTTATACATATATTTACTTTTTTTATAATTATACAGGTTCTGTTGAAGAAAACCTGATAGTGAGCAGGTTACTATGGTAACTCACCCAGAGTTTAACCCCCCTATTATCCTTTGGTTCACTTTTAAGGTTAAATGTCATTTATTTGTTGCTGTAAAAATAAATCCTGTTTGCAACTCCATCATGCTACAGAGCAGAAAATTTACAGTCAATATACATTATAGCAATGATCTTGTGATAAGTTTTAATCACCCACTGTCCTGGGCCATCCCAGGCGAGTTTTTGTATTTGCAATGTAAATAATCCAAAAACTCTCCTCTGCTTAAGCCTCTGACCCACCAATACCATACCTGTAGTAATGTGAGAACTGACTTCTCAGTGTGCTGAATTCTGAGGAAAAAATAATCATTTTTTTGTGTTTTTAATATTATGTGTTTAGGTAAATTACATTTTAGCACTTGAAGCACTTCAATTAAAATAATAATTAACATCTGTCTGATGGTTTTGTCAGTCATTTAGTCTTTGCAGACAGCTGGGGGATTCTGGTTCAACATTATATGCTGTATTTCACATTGAGGAGTCACTGAAAACAGATCCATACACATGTTGGTTTAACAAGTAGGCTGTTATATAAACATATACATATCAGCATGAGAGATTGTGCCAATGTCGCTATTTCATAATTTGGGGAAGCTGAAAACCATCATGGACACCTCCTCTCATCCTCTCTATACTGAGCTTATGCAGGTCAGGAGCTCCTGCAGCCACATCCAGCCCCAAGCCTCAAAGCGCTTTGGAGGCTCATTTGTGCGGTCAGCCATCAGGCTCCACAGCACTAAAGTGACAGATTTGTGCCTGATTTTATCTGAGACATTTTTCTGGTTTTAAAAGTTTGTAAATAATTATTATTGATTTTTTTAGTGTAAGTAGTGTGTTAATACTTGTATAAAACTGCATCTGTTGTTTTATATTCCTTTGTGCTGCTATGTTGACTTAATTTTCCCCCAGGGGGGATTAACAAAGTTATGTATTATCTTGTCTTATCTTATAAACTTTGATTAAAGTGAATGTGACAGTTTATTTTTCTACTGAAGGCCTGCTCATTGTTCAGAATGTAGTTAAGAAATTACATCTTTAACAGGCTTTTATTTTGAATGAGTGGATACTTCCTCTCAGTATTTCTTTTGATAAAACAGTCATGTAAATATGCATTTTTACACTTTCTTCTGCATATATATTAAGCAAAGAGCTGGCAGTTAACAACACTGAAAGTTGATCAGGCATTAAGGGGTTAAATGTTTGCGGCAGGGAATTCAAACTGGCCAGCCAATAGGAAGGTTCCATGATTTGCATTTAGTGCAAATTATCATTTAGGCTAGTATAACTAGTAAGAATAAAAATGTTTACTAGTAGTAAACATTTTTACACTTTATTTAAAGGCAAAATGTATGAAAATGTACTTGCTTGTAGTACTGGTGCACAATGTTGCTTTAGTAGTGAGGCAAAAGTGCTTAGTACTCAAAAAAGCTAACTAGTAAAAACTTTTGGCTTACTAGTAAGGTGCAAAGCTTTACTATAGTGTGGCATTTTGTCTTACTAGTAAGTGTATCGAATAAATGCTCAAAGGGCTTTCCATAGAACAGGGCTCCCATCTCACAGGTGTGAAAAGAAGCATCACATATGCCTCTTAGAAAACAAGTTCGACTAAAGTTCAGGGGTTACAAAGTGCTTGACCTTTCATTGTTATGACAAGAGCTTCTCCTCGAATAATTGCAAATTCAACTAGACAGAGTTTCGCTATCAGGCTGTTTAAAGGAATCTGAGGTTAGGGACATCTGTGCACCCCGAAGCAAAGACCCGGCGTGTCTCACGGTTGAATTATCGTAAGACATAGATAAGGTTTGAACATATGTGATACAGATTAGGACAGACAGGGCATATGAATGATAAACTCAATAATGAAAATCGCCTCATATGCGTCAAAATCTGGTAAATATCCGCCTTCTTCTTCCCGCATGTGATGCTGACAGAGGCGTCTTTCACCTTCTCTGATTCCCAGAGTGGGCATCTGCCCGCCGCCGGAGTTTTGACAGCTTTTTGGAGTCCGGCTGAAGCTGCGCGTAAAATGCGCGTACTCGTTTATCCAGTAACATCCGCATCAGTTCCTGCACATCTCCCTCTGCGAGCAGAGTCTGTCTCCCGCGTCCGGACTGAAAGCACTGACCGGGATAAAAAGCGGACCCCTGTACACGGATATTTCAGATTTTTATTCTTAGCATTCATAATGTTGTGATCGACTCTTTAAGAAAACTTTAGGGTGGATCCTACCAACATTATCTACATACATCTGATCTTGATCTGCGAGTTTGTGTTTCCTCCTCTGTTCCTCTTCCCTGACGCACAGCTTTTTCAAAGCATCGGGAGGCTATTTGTGCCTCGGTTTGTTGGACACCCAGGTGCATCACCGGATAGCGAAATTCTCAATATTCGTGCAGTAAAATAAACTTTTAAAGCTCTTGGAACGGGGTGACGCACTGAAGCAGCCGAAGTAAAGATCTACATTTTCCGGTAAGTTCAGATCTGAGATGCGCTAACGTTTATTCTGTAGTATGAGATTATTCTTGTTCTTATTTACTATGTTGAGATTGGCACACTCATATCAGCAAAAACAATTAGGTTACTGCCCTCCATGTTTAATATAAATATTTCCTTCTGTCCAGCCACATGTTTACTGTCAAAACATCTATTCAAATTGACTAAACACTGAAAACGGACTCATTGGTTTAAAGAAAAGCCTTTGTGGACTTGAGGACAAAATTAATTGTAGGTACAAATAAAGACACACAAACAAAGAGAAAGTACTGCAGAGATGGATATTAAGGAGAACGACATGTACATTGTAGGCTGCACCTCAATCAGCTTCTGAGGAGGCAATAAAACATCTAAACTGACAGCTCCAAACAACCAAAATTCAAAAATCAACGTAAACATTTTAGTTTCTCAAAACATGAAAACTCCTACATGGACTCTTCTGTAACGATTTGTTAACCTTAGGAATATCTTGACATACTGAATCTGTCTCTCTGCTTCCTTCTGCCCCGTCTCACCATCACTGGGCTGAATCTGCAAAAAATAACAATAAAAGAAATTCATGCAAACAGAAGTCAAGTGAGTTTAATTCACTGTATAAAGGCTGATGTAGGAAATTTGCCTCGAAGGGCCTTTCAGGCTGTACAGGAGGAGACACCATCTATCCCTATGATATGTTGAATAACTTTTGATCATGAGGGTCCATAGATTCTACATGCAAAGGTTCTGTAGATCAGACTCACCGCCAGGAGTTTGAAAAAATTTTGCGATTTTGGGCGTGGCGTATATCACACGTGCAGTTACATTCGTGGAACAGGTGCATATAAGCTTTTTGGATGTGCCATGTACAATGTGGGAGTTACAGGCCAAAATGCGTTTACCTTGATTATATACTGGTGGACATGTGTCATTTTTTACATCTGGGATGTGAGCAGCAGTCTTTACCTCCCCTGTGAATTTCACTTTCATAACTTTTATGGTGTAGGCTGCAGATTTACTTTAACTTTTATCGACTGTAGAATGCATGATTTCACAGCCCATCCTCATCAGAACAATGGGCGTAAAGGTCGATTATGCGGCAGCTTATTACAACCCCTACTTACGTTTAATGTTAGGCTGCAACCTCTAGTGGCCAGCAAAGGAGGAAGTCAGGTGACGTAGAATAAAGATTGACAAAGTCTGTACAAGGAGGTCGTGGGGTGAATGGACGTGTCAAATAAACTCAGGACTTTCACTCAGGTTGGCATGTTTTAAGTTAAATAATGTTTTGCAGATGACTTACGTAATGTACTTATATTTTCCTAAACCTGACTAAATGGTTTTGTAGCCTAAACTTAACCAAACTTCCACTGTTTTAAAACCAAGATCTTAAGATCTGTACTTGCCAATGCTCGTGCATGTCGTTTTGGGAAACGGTCATACATGTTGCATTGCGACAATTAACCTTATTTGTCATATGTATGAGGACGCGTTGGATCACAATAGGGTTCCCATCACTACTGGTACCGGGGTCCAACCTGCCTTGCAAGCATGGCCCGCAGCCCCCACAGGCTTGGGCCCCTAATAACATGAATTATATTCATATCTTGACACTAAAATGTGTATCTCTCTTGTAGATCTCCCTCACGGTGCCAAGATCACATGGCGTCACCTTGACTGACAACCATCAGGACAAATCCTGTTTCTCAATGGTCCTCCACAGAAACACCCCTTTGCTGTCACGCACCCTGTGAGAGTTCAAAACGTTTTCCACCTGTCACCACCATGGCAGCTGCTCCTGATGCACCTTGCCTGTCGGGGCTCGGTGGACTCCTCAACAGGAACATTAGTCTAAACTCCCGACCCTGCAACCGGAGCACGGTCAGGACCTCACCTTACACTCCGCAAGCCACCGCAGCCTTCGCCATCGCCATCACCTTCATGATGATCCTGACCATCGTTGGGAACATCCTGGTCATCATCGCCGTACTGACATCCCGATCCCTCAAGGGGGCTCAGAACCTCTTCCTTGTTTCGCTGGCTGCAGCAGATATTTTAGTGGCCATGCTTATCATTCCCTTCTCGTTGGCTAATGAGCTGCAGGGCTACTGGGCGTTTAGCTCCATTTGGTGTGAAATCTACCTGGCGCTAGATGTTCTCTTCTGTACCTCCTCCATTGTGCACCTGTGCGCAATAGCACTGGACCGCTATCTGTCCATCTCTCGGCCCGTGTCCTATGGCGCCAAACGTACTCCCATCCGCATCAAGGCGGCCATTATCGTAGTCTGGCTGATCTCTGCAGTCATCTCTTTCCCTCCTCTTCTCACCCTGGATAAGAGCGAAGGAGGCGAAGAGGTGTGTGAACTAAATAGCGAGCGCTGGTATATTCTCTACTCCACCATTGGCTCATTCTTTGCCCCCTGTGTGATAATGATTCTGGTGTATGTGAGGATTTATCAGATCGCTAAGAAGCATACACGCTGCCCACCCGGACAGAAGCATAAAGCAGAACAAGGAGGAAATGCCAACATGGCGACCGGTGAGCTTCCGATGAAATTATCTGCGCAGTTACAACAGAACGGGGATCAAGGAAGTACGACTGCCAGCCAGGGAGAAAAAGTCCCGACCAAAATGTCTGGCACTGATTCCACCTCGTCATCACTTCGAAAACCACCTGAGAATACCACCAGCCAGGACACTCAGCACTACCCTCCTAATTCGAGTACCACTCCAGTCCAAATATCCACCTCCTCCCCCTCAATCCCCCGAAATGGCAGCCAAATCCTCTCAGCTGTTCCCCACAAAGAGTCCCAGGCAAATCCTGACGAAGGGGGGGAAGACAACACCTCCAGCTCAGGCTCTGACGCCGAGCTGGAAATGGGCGAGGAAGGTGTTCTTGCAGAGGGAGGGAAAGAAGAGACGAACAAGACCGACGAGCAAACTCTGGGATTGGCCCAGAGCAAAGGGTTCAGAGTTCAGGTGCTAAACCTGGCCTGCAGATACAAAAACACTATGGCCACATCATCTGGCACCCAGCTGGTACCAGAGGAAACACATAAGAATCAGGGGACCCCCATGTCCCGCCGCAAAGCCATGGTGAACAGGGAGAAGAGGTTCACCTTTGTCTTGGCTGTGGTGATGGGAGTGTTTGTGATCTGCTGGTTCCCCTTCTTCTTCTCTTACTCTCTTCAGGCAGTGTGCCCTGAGACTTGTGCAATCCCCAAACCTTTGTTTAAATTCTTCTTTTGGATTGGCTACTGCAATTCTTGCCTCAACCCAGTCATATACACCATCTTCAACAATGATTTCAGGAAGGCTTTCAAGAGGATACTGTGCAGGGACACAAAGGGTACGTTCTTCTAGGGATGAAAGTATTATTATGTTTTGAACTGCGGGCGGACAGAAACATAATTTGAAGATAAAAAATGATTTCTTTCTTGACCCTCTTCAGCACAGACATAAACACGTGTACATTAAGGAGGAAATTGCATCCATTTTCTTTTCTCCTCATTTGTCTGAACGCTGTTAGCTGAGTCAGAGAAGCACTGACAAAGTGGGAGATTTCAGAAAGCCACAGTCAAGTGGCCAAATCAATTATCTTTAATGTTATTTAAGAATACAGTGTAATTGTATATTCAATGACTGTGACGGAGAATGATTGGATTATATTTTGAAACGGAAGTCAAGAGGATACAGGGTCTGTGTTCACTAATTTAAAGTACAAACAGAACTATGATGTTTGATGGTGGATGTGGTTTTTGTGTGTGTGTGTGTGTATGCATGGGAGTGGAGGAGAGTTGCCTAAGGGTCTTACTGGAAGAGAACAAATATCACTAAGTGTCCTTTATCTGAGATAAAATGGGCACTCAAAGAACAGAAGATCAGGGAAAATGTGAGCATCCTCCTCTCTGTGCCTCTTCCTCTCACTCTTTTCCTTCCTCAGTATAGAGCTGTAACTTGGGATGTGTAAATTATGACAGATAGAGCTTTTATACATTTGTGTATGCCTTATTCTCTGTGAACTCTTCTCTCTGAGAATCGCTCATTAAGGTTCTGATAGCCAGAGGCTAAAACAGGAAAAACTAGAGCAAGAGAAGCGAAAATCAGCAGAGGCTGTTTGAAAGATGGGAACTACTTGGAGGCAGCACACGCAGAGCTGTTCACTTCCCCCCTTGAATCTTTTCTCCCCTTTAATGCTATTTTTTCCCCTCAGTTAATCTAAAAGTGACCCAGGTGGTCAGTGCATGTGTTTCAGGAAAGCAGTTGCAGCTGAAGGTGTATTGCCATTGCGATTTTGATTTATTTGGTACATTAAATGAACACGATGGACAGTAAGCTTCGTATCCTAGTCAGCATGCTCCCTGCCAAAGTAATACAGACTGGATCTGAACTCTGCGCTGACCCCAAAAGACGAGCAGAATCCCTGATGAAGACGCTCCTCCTCACTCTGGACTGGTCTGATTTTGTGCGTGTGTGAATACCGAGTGTGTGTGTGTGTGTGTGAGAGAGAGAGAGAGAGAGAGAGAGAGAGAGAGAGAGAGAGTGAGAAAGTGAGTTTGCAGCTGCATGTTTTTCAAAAATGCACTTCTTATCTTTTCAAAGCCAATAGAAATTTGCTTGACCATAGCATCCAGTACTGTATCCACTGGTGTTAGAATCGGCTTTTGTACAGCTTAAACGTAAAACAGTATTCTTGTAACTTGTTTTAAAGTCCAACTGAAATTAAATGCATGTTTTTTTCTGTAACAGCACACATGTCTGCTCCGTTAATTACACGTCGTGTGCTCAGTTTTGCAGCCATGCTAGCAGCTGTGCAAGGCTTAGAGCTGATGCTAACATTAGCATGCTCAGTACCATGAGGATGGATGAAAAGTCCAAAGACATTACATTTCACCTAGATGGAAACATGAATGTGTGAAAAAAATCTAATCCATCCAAGCTGTGGAGACATTTCCCTCACAATCCTGACTTGCTGAGCGAGCTAATAAACAAATATACGCTGTGTGAATGTACTTGCTAACACAAGTTTGCAGGCTAGATCAGCTGAAGAACTTAAAAACTGACCTGATGGCAACATCCGTTTTTAATGCTAAATGTTGTAATTTTTATGTTTCAACACTGCTGCTTACAAAACATGTTATGAGGGCCACTGCTCTTGCTCATTATTGTCTCTTTCCCGCCTGTCCCATATACTTTACGTCAAATTGCTGCTATGCACATAAAAAATAATTTCTAGGCTGTAGCAAAGTTTTAGAAGTGTAATTTATAGCATAAAAAATTCATAATACAACGTGTAAATAACCTTGTTTGCAGCAGGAGGCTTAGCTTTCAAAAGCCCTGCTGGACCGTAAAGTGGAACAGCAAAATTCACTCATGCATGTCTCCACGAAATAGAGATCGAAGTCGAAGCCTGGGGACATAGTGACCATACTCACAAACCACTGTAGCTTGTGAGCTATTTGCTGTACATGCTATCCAGCTGTGAACAGCTAGTCAGTGACATTCATGGTCACAATAGCCTTCTGGGCTAACGTGTTCACCATTGGACGGAGAAAGCTGAGAAACAGTTAAGTTTATTCAAAAGATTTGTACCATCAACTCTTGTCTCACAACTGTCTTAATGAGCAGTGTTGACAGCGGAGGTTAAATAAAACTAAGCGGTGACCTCTAGCTAATTAGCCCCTCAGCCTCCTCCATTTTGGACTCTTCCTCCAGGGTCAGCTCTGTGAAGACGGTTTGTTATTAATCAACGGCATAAATTTGCACCAAAATGTGAACTAGGTGTAAAAGATTCATGCAGATCGCCCCAGGTAATTCCACTTAAATGTACTGATTTCTCTGTAAAGTTTGGTCTCAACGCCTCAGCTGTTAATCAATTATGAACACAGATCAGTTTTTTACTGCAAAACAAAATTAATTTTTTGATTTCAGTTGGACTTTAAGTTTAAAATATCAGTACCACTCAGTATTGCCTTGTATCTACTTGTATCTCTTCTTCTGTGTTGTTGTGTCCTAGTGCTATGCTTTTATTTTGAAATCGCATCATGTTAAGGGTTGAATAAAGGACAAAGTGAGACAACATAAACACTGCTTGTTGTTTCAAAGGAGGGCGGGTGGGATTGACTGTGAGCACTTACAGCGAATAATGGAATCAGACAATTTACCATCACTGCTCTCTGTCAGTGTTTGGGGAGAATTATCTTTGTCTGCTTCAATGACCAGAATATACAATAATAAACGGACATGGATATGTACAAATAGGTCCATTAAGCCTAAAGTGTTACGTGTAGTGAGGCAAAAGAACTGTATTGTCACATCCTCACCTAATAATTTACCAAAAAGTACCACACATCCAAAAAATAGACAACCATATCTGTAATATTAAAGGTGATAATTAACTGGACAAGACTCATGATAGACCATGTGGTTTAATATGTGAACTGTCTGACAGCCAAAAAGCAGAATGTGTTGTTTACTTCTTGCAGTGAAGACACACTTAAATGTAATGAAAGGTGTTAAGGGCTTCCAGTGGTGTAATTCAGTGTAATCAGGACAGCTCCCATCATCTCCTGGTGAGTTTTGTCTCCAGGAGCCGGGGGAGTTATTTAAAAAACAAACTTTATAAAACTATTTAAAAATGTTTATTAGAGTCCCTATGGATTTAACAACTAATGGTAGGTTCAAGAAAGACACTGTGGCAGAAAGCAATGCACTCTGATACCTAGAATCCAACTGCCTGGCCACAGATCTGACCCTGGACGCTAAGGCTGTTTCTCAATACCGAGTTCGCCAAGTTCGGACTTCTGTATTTTAAAGCTCGGACTTGGCAAGTTCGGCTCGGGAGTACAAACTCCCAGGAACACGCAGTCAGTCATTCACCTATTGAAACAGCGGACTTGATGACGGCCGTACCCGTCAGCAGGCGGGACCTCACATCTCTGAGCCCCCCCCACATATTTGGATTTTAAACAGCTACGTTCCTGCATTCTGTGACACAGCAGTATTATTACTTACAGGTGTGAGTCTTCTCTGACATTTCCACTTTTTGTCGCAAAATGCATTCTGGGATACCTGGCTATCCAGATACAAGTCCCCATTGATTCAGGCATTGTAAAACGGGGGGGAGCGAGAAAACATCCAGGTATTTGACTGTACGTAGCTGGATGCGGACTTTTGAATTGGAACAGATGACGGTTCACAAGTCCACAAGAACGCAGATTGTAACGCCTTGTTCACACTGCCAGCCCAAATCTGTTCTTTGGCATATCCAGATTGATTTTAGAAAGTCAGCAAATGTAGAATGAAAGCCTTGCAGGTGCTCAAAGGGGAACTCCATTGACTTTTGTCAAGGTATTTGCCTGAGGAAGGTCGAAGACCGAAACGTTGTGTTTATTAAAACATTTGCAAGCGAGACAGTGTGCGGGATTTTCTTTCTGGCCAAGGTATTGGGGAGTACCACATATGGTTTAAAAAGTAATATAAAGCCTTTAGTGTCTTCAGAGAAAGCTGTGTGAAGTGAAACATTTCGTCAAGTGATCAGCATTGGTTGAAGACCACAAGTTTGAAAATTAAAAGAATGTGTTGGTGTGGAGAAAGAAGTGAGCTCACACCAGGCTGCTGTAGGCTCCAGTTTCAAATGATTGGACAGGCTCCAGGTTATGGGTCATTAAGTACCTTCGGTAGAAAGGGAATGAGGGAAGAGGGGATGAGGGATGATGTATGAGTGGATGAGGGATGAGGGAAGGAAGGGGGGAGTTGAATTGTTGAAGGGAAGGGAAAGGGAGGTTGGGTTTGAACAATCACAGACAAATGAGGCCGGCTGAGTAGCCCAGATATAGACAGGCTTGTCAGGAGAGAGGTGTGGTCTAGGCATGGCCCTGCTCCCGAACCTAAGTTAACAAATTAAATTCATATAATCACAGAGAAGTTCTACACATTTGGGATTTGAAGTTTAAGCCAGGTCGATCACCTCCTGGCTCTGACTCTGCAATAAATCATATTGATTTTGTCTTCGCAGTGAGACTCAGAAAGAAAGCATAATCCCCAAAATGTTAAACCATCCCTT
Source organism: Lepomis gibbosus (assembly GCA_029875015.1). Lineage (NCBI taxonomy): Eukaryota > Metazoa > Chordata > Actinopteri > Centrarchiformes > Centrarchidae > Lepomis > Lepomis gibbosus. The sequence continues at coordinate 6,719 of JAPMOB010234809.1, read as the reverse complement.
TAAAGCTGCAGCATCTGTGTTGGCATCTGCTTCCCTGATATGTGAGTGACATCTAAAAATGTGTACCTTTTGTAGTTTGTGCAGGGACAGAGGAGAGCCGCGTTGTAGGTACTGGTACTGTTTACAACTTCAACCCTGAACATCTTAATCAACTCACCGCAGACATTTTAGTCCATTTGGGTGTCAAATGATCTCACACTGTGTAAGAAACTTTGTAATAATAGCTTATTATACTCATTTCCATATACACTGTGTATGTACATGTATATTCCGACTGTTTCATTGCTCCAAGGCATTATGGTATTGGATTTTTAATGTCTTTTTTATGATGCCATATCAATCGTCTGCGATGTGTCAGACTTTGTTTCTGTCAGTCACGATAAACAGCAGCAAGGCTTCATAAATCAGTTGGACGTCAGCTGGAAACAGCTCAGTGGCACAAAGCTGAGCGCTGACACTTTAACAACACATTGTACAAACACCTTTAGATATTCATGCTAATGAAATGCTGTTTAGTAATAGAGATTCTGCTTGATGTATTTTATGTATATACATTTAATTTCCAAGCAATTCTCAGACAATTCTGCAACACCCCAAATTATGATGACAACCTTTTTAAAATTCTTGCAACCACAGTATAATTAGGAGAAAGATCATGGTTATAATTAAAGAATACGTCAGGGGATATTCTATAGTTTTATTCTATCCAACAAATCCCAAATGTGCAGAGCAAAACTAGCAATAACAAGTACTGTGCGTGGCTCTACATCCTGATGTCTCGTCTTCCTCTGAGCCACAGAGCTCATTGCTGTCCAATAACACACCACACTGCAGGCTTCAACATTAATGTTTTTATGTCGCTTGCCAGCTGGGCAAGTGGGTCAGAGAAATGTACTTGCCCGGAGTAAGTTTTAACTTGTCCCTAAATGTTTTTTTTATTAGCGCTTATCAAATAATAACAAGACTTAAGTTAATTCTCATGTTTAATCTTTATAAATAATAAAGTAAATTAACAAGGACCTGGTGTGTCATAGATGTGATGCAACACATTTCTTGCATAACAAACAGTAAGACAACCCCCTTTCTTTCTCCCCAGATATGGACTCATTAACTGTGAGTGATAAACTTGTAGGGATGGGTATCGTTAGGATTTTACTGATACTGCTCTTTTTTAAACTTTAATTGTTTTTTTTTCATTACTAAATCATTTCTTTTATAAATATATATTATTTAAAAAAAGGAACAATTCAGAACAAGTTTAGAATAGCGCATTTTAAGTATAATTAAACATTGTGTCAGGAGCAGCAACAGTAAAGTTTATAACAGCAACAACAGGTGTTTCACTTGCCCCGGGCAATCGGGCAATCCTTATTGTTGAGCTCTGCCTTATGTTGCTCTGGGTGACATGTTGCGTCATCACCATGAACACACAGAGTAGTTTATTTCGATTCAGTCCCACACACGCCATGTCCTTGTGTGCTACATATTCACCAGGGCAGGGGTTCCCAACCCTCGGGTCGTGAACCAGTACTAGGCCATAGAACATTAGTTTCTTACATACAGCATAACATCAGTAACATCACTTGAAAGTCTGTGATGGGACATCAGCTTCAATCTTCTGCATGAAAGTCTCACATGCGACAATTCATTACGATAAACTCTTCCACCTGTCTACATAAAAGACACACCACAGCCCGTGTTGGCACTGCATGTTGGGAATCATGTGGTGCATACTCGTGCAATATCGACGTAGTTGCTTGGGATGCTGGTCCCGTTATAGGCTCTATATTTGTGTCAGTGCCTTCACTTAATGCCACGGTTTACTTTAACACCACACTGCATGGCATCATTGTGTCTACTGTATGTGTGCTAGTGACACAGACTTAGTTATGTACCTCTGAGTGAAGCGCTGTGAATAATTCACCCAGATTACATATTGATGCTGTTGGTTATAACAGACTGGCAGAGCCCATGAGGGTGACATGGGGGGCAAAACGAATCTGTTCCCTCAATTTAATAATTAGTGTGGAGCTATTACGTAATTTGTGCTCTCAGTGTAAGATTCTTTGTGGTGCGTTGCACACACATCGTCATCTTCAAAATCACAGTTCAGTCCTTTTCACTCTTTCAGTCTGTGTTCACATGTCACCGAATAATCTGTTTCATTAATTATTAAATTACTGCAGCCATCGCAGAGCAGCAGGAACAACTTCATATTAAGAATGACCCTTGCAACATGTGTAGCATAGCAGGTATAACCTCATTGATTATTTACAAGAGGCAGTGTGAAATTGTTGGAGTGGAGAGAGGGCTGGATTTTTTATTACATTATTACATACAGTCATAACATTATGACCACCTGCCAATTTTGTGTAGGTCTCAGAAACAGCCCTGACCCGTCAAGGTCACGATTCTAGACTCTAGACTAGACCTGACTTGTTTCTGACTTGTTTGACCAGCACATCCCACAGCTGCTCGATTGGATCACGATCTGGGAAATTTGGCAATATTATGTAGCTGCTGTACCGGAGGCTGCAATCCTCGGACCGCAGTTGTGGGACCGCATTTCTTTTGCACACACTCGGTGATGGTTGTGGTAAGGGTAATTGGCTTCGGGGGGGGGATGTCAAGAGTAACATAGCCAGCCAGCTAGCTGGCAGTATCAAAGTAAACAACTGCATTTCCGGTTCTAGGATTGCAGTCCTGAAACTGCAGCCTCCGGTACTGCAGCTACATACTACTCAAATTTGGAGGCAAAGTCAACCCCTTGACATGTTATGTTCCTCAAACCTTTCCTGTTGTACGTTTGCTAACATAAACTCAAGATTTTATAGTCTGTGAAACTGCATCCTAAAATGTCCTAAAATATATAGATCCAGAACAGGAGGCTGCATTTTCAGGACCCGTTGCAGTCGTAGGACCGCATTTCTAGGACCCTAGTTTTTTGTGAAAGCACCACCTAGTGAATTGGTGGGGTCATGCATAGCAACACAAAGGACTCGTAGCTGATGTGCTAGCAGATACGGTTTATCGGTCGACATACATACAATTACTGACTTAAGTTAAGGCACAAACCTCTGTGATGGTTGGGGTAAGGAGCTTCTGGGGGGCGGTCAACGCCTTTCTGACCAATATAGTTAGCTAGCTAGTTAAGGTGGTGGCAGTAAAACTAGGGTCCTAGAAATGCGGTTCCGGTCCTAGGAGTGTGGACCTGAAAATGCAGCCTCTGGTACTGCAGCTACATGCTAATCATCCTTTGAGCTCTTTTAGCTCAAGCCAATGAGTAAAAGCCAATCCGGTATTTACTCTTGTCCGTTTTTTTGCTCGGTCAATTTCTTTTTCTCTTCTTTGCTTCCTCCGACGTCTTCTTTGATTTCTTTGCAGCCTCTGTCATGCTATCAATACAACAGATATGCCATTCTCCAACAAGCCAGTGTACCATCAAAATGATTTATAAGCTGTTATTTTAAGATAAAGTTAATGTTGCTTTAACGAGTGGCTTTGTTTTTGGCACCAATAGTGTGAGTCTGAAAGCGGCTGTATCATGCCACATACATAAAAGCTTTTCTCAGTGACACCTACTGGGCTCTGTAAGACTGCAAAGCATACATGCATTATTTAAAATTGTTTAATGGGAAACATTTTAAAGCATCCTCTGGCTGTCAGTCACAAGTCAGTGTGAGTGACAATGTCACAACACAGAAGTGTGTCTGTCACACTCCAAATCCCCAGGGGCTTTAGTCAAACAAGATTTCACCTTACCTGTAAGGTGATCTAATAGAAGAGGAATAGAAGCACAGTAGAAGCGCAGTTCTTCAATTTCTTTGGAAATATAAAGATACTAAGTATGGCTGCTTTAAGTTGTGAGCATTATGTGTATTTTGCAACACAGCCAGGCCAACTGTTTCCTCCTGCTTACAGTATTTATGCTAAGCTAAGCTAACTACGTCCTGACTCCAGCTTTGCACTCAACACACAGACATGAGATTGATGCCCATTGAGTAGTTTCACTCTCGCACAGAAAGCAAATCTGTCTATTTCCCCAAATGTTCCTCTTTAAAGCTTCTGCTACTTGACTTTTTTGTGATATCTTAAAATGTGCATCTCCTTGCTGTGGCCATGTGTGAGGTAGCCATTAGTAGCAACATGTGGCTCGCAACCGCTCCACAGGAACGCCCCCGCAGTAACAAAAAGAAACACCATGACCGTTGGCTTTTTCTTTAGTTTTTTGTTTTTTTTGTTCCTGTCTGGATGTTTTTCTCTCTGCTCCTTCATTGCCTGCGGTGCATTCATGGCGGCGACCCCTGCCTCAGGCGACAGCTCATGCTGCAGACAGCATCTCAAGATAAGTGACACGAGTCAGTGTGAGGCAGCTGAGAGAGAGGACGGGCTAATGTGTTGTAGCTGTAAGTGCCAGGTGACTCCAGGGTGACACACACTGATTTTCTGACAGGACTTGCGGTCACGGAGCTACTGTAACATGAATAACATACAGTATACGTTCTGAGGTTGTAAAATATTCATTTTACCATCAACTCTGAAGCAAATGAAGACGTTTATAGTGGAAAAAAATAAGTAATGAGAGGAATATTCATACAATTTATATATAATACGTAATTTATACATATGATTTGGCAGTACATCCAACCGCAGACAACGTGTAACCACACCAGCCCAGGACCTCCACATCCAGCATCTTCACCTCCAAGATCATCTGAGACCAGCCACCCAGACAGCTGCTGCAACAATCGGTTTGCATAACCAAAGAATTTCTGCACAAACTGTCAGGAACCGTCTCAGGGAAGCTCATCTGCATGCTCATCGTCTTCCTCGGGGTATCGACCTGACTGCAACTTCGCACAGCCATTGAAGAGGAGTGGACCAACGTTCCACGGGCCGCAATCAACAATCTGATCAACTCTATGCGAAGGAAATGTGTTGCAGAACATGAGGCAAATGGTGGTCACATCAGATACTGACTGGTTTCCGGAGCCCCCGGGACCCCCCCCCAATACAGTGACACTGCACATTTTGGTGTGGCCTTTTATTGTGGCCAGCCAAGGCACACCTGTGCAATCCCCATGCTGTCTAATCAGCATCTTGATATGCCACACCTGTGAGGTGGATGGATTATCTCGGCAAAGGAGAACTGCTCACTGAGACAGATTTTGACAGATTTGTGAACAATATTTGAGAGAAATAGGCATTTTGTGTGCATAGAAAAAGTCTTTGAGTTCAGCTCATGATGAACGGGAGCAAAACCAAAAGGGTTGCATTTATAATTTGGTTCAGTGTCTAATATACTTCATTGTAATATTAGTGTATAGTGTGTGCTTATTCCATACACTGCACATATACAAAACATAATATATAATCAGAGTTGCACTAATGGTATCATCGTTTGGTCTTGGATGTGGGTTCATTGCATTTTGTTTTGGGCATTTGAAGTTTCTCTAAGCTTCTCTGTGTTGTGTGTCTTAGTATCTGGGCGTGGCGTTCTCCCTGGCACCTGACTCCTACACCTGCTGGCAATCATCTCATCACCTCACTGCAGATAAGCCCCTGGTTTCCTGACAGCCGGCACCGGTTTGTTTTACGCCACCAGCTGTACAGTAACCGGTCAACCTCTCTGCCTGAGTGTTTTGGAGATACTTACTAACCTTTCCTTTGTGTCTCAGAGCTCTCGCCAGAAGCCACCACCACCACCACCACACTCTCCAGTTCTTCGCCTGCCGACTCTGGACCCTTTTCAACCCCACTACCTTTTGCTATTTACCACTTTGTAAATAAACTCACTTGGTTACAAGTCCGCACCTGGGTCTGTACACAACTGAACCTAACAACTGGACTTCTTTTGCACAAACATTGAACTTCATTTTTTGTCTAAGGCTGTGTCCGAAATGACTCACTGCTCACCATATAGTCCATAGTGAGTTTGCCATTTTGTAGTGCTGTCCAAATATGTAGTGCGAATTATTATACCTTATGTAGTCCACTCAAAGTATCCCAGAATGCATTTTGAAAAGTAGTGTGGAAATGATGGTTGCTAACTAAGCAGTATATAAGATCATGCATTGCGCGGATAGAAAATAGTCCACCAACCAATTGTGTCACAGCAAAGACGTAATTAACGGCGCAAAGAGAATGATCAGAGTAGTGTCTGAAAGTGTTTTCATTTTACTCCCTATATAGTCCTCTTGTGGTGTATCCTGGCCAGAGTGGCCAGGAAGGTGGTAGGTAGGAAGACTCAAACATCGTATGTTCCCAGAGGTGATAATTTTTTTTTACAGTGGTCTGCAGTACATGGATAACTCAAATGAAAAGACTTAAAGAGGTGGTATTATGCTCATTTTCAGGTACAAAATCTTAATTAGGGGTTGTACCAGAACAGGGATACATGGTTTAATTTTCAAAAAACACCATATTTTTCTCATACTGCACATTGCTGCAGCTCCTCTTTTTCAGCCTATGTGTTGTACGCTCCGCTCTTGAGCTACAGAGTGATGCATCCTACTTTTTTAAAATCTTTGTTGGGAGTTGCACATGCGCAATTCCCAGGTAAGGACTACTAGCCAATCAGAAGCAGAGAAGGGCGGGTCGTAAGAAACAAGGTAGTGTGATCCAAATCAAAGCCTTCCGACTGCGACCGTAACCTAGCAGATGGTCTAAGTTATTACCAGTCCACAACCACACAACATCATTGTTCCACATCTTACCAT
>JAPMOB010234801.1:0-10484 GCA_029875015.1 Lepomis gibbosus | reverse complement strand
CCCCTATATTTTCCTCAGCTCCTCTTCACCTGCTCTTTAAGGTTTGTCAGCCCCCCCATCCCCATACCTTCCCTCTCTATCCTCTTTGAATATATTCATTCTGGTGCCTCACCCTCTCCACCTCCTCTTTCCTATCGTGTAATTCCTGCATCTCCTCCTCCTCACTCACTCACAAGTGGTGTAATGGTACAATATCTATCCACTCTATGATTTCATGAAGCAGTGACCTGAGCATCAACATCCCACAGATGTTTTCTGTGTTTCAGTTAGATTTTTGGGTTTCTATATGAATAGGGAAAGGGGAGGTGGTTTGAGATTATCTTGACAAAGACTAAGACTGCTCCTTGCACTGACAGGAAGGACACCTGCAACGACTGTTGCCATGAAATAGACATCAATATTGCTTTTAAAACATCCAATCCACATCAACAACACATTTCAAAGAGGTCATATTATGGTTTCTCCCATAGAAAACACTGCTGCTGTAGTGCCTGAAAACAGCTTGAGTGTAGCCCAGTCATTACTTCCTTAATCTATCTGCGTCACTTTGTAAAACACATCATATTGCTTGCCTAGTGGCTAATGTGGCCCTCAGAAACACTGGTTGAGAAAAACACTGAGCACACACAGTGACATGACGTCCACCCACTACCCAAGTCTCTCACACCAAAGGTATGTGTCTTATTCACTGCGCCATCACCACCCCCTACTACCTACTTCAAGAGGACGTCTTCCTCTTGCTGGGCCGTGGCTGAAAATAAGAAGTTTTGGTCTTAACTAACTTGCCTGGTTAAATAAAAAATAAAGTGATTAGGTGCAGTGGGGGGTGGCGATGGCGCAATAGTTAAGACTGTGCCTTTGGAGTGAGAGACCCGGGTTCAATCCCCCACTGTGACACATCCACCATTGTGTCTATGAGCAAGACACTTAACCCCTAGTTGCTCCAGAGGTGTGCGACCTCTGACATGAATAGCAATTCATGTCAGGCAGCAATTTTATCCAAAGCTGACGCTGGGATAGGCTCCAGCCCCCCCCGACCCTGTACACAGGATAAGCGGTTGACGATGGATGGATGGACAGAAAATGTTAAAATGTTACCTATGAAAAGATACATGTGCTATAAATTAATAACTTACCACTATGAAATGTCTTGCTCCACTCTAGGTTGCGAAGCTGGTTTGGGTTCTTTTGCCTGTGTACGGGGATAATGTACAGCTGAACAAAAGCCACGTGATTACCAAAGCGACTTTGTTTTGGATCACACTGCCTTGCTTGTCAGGACCCGCCCTACTCTGCTTCTAATTGGCTAGTTTTCCTTAAATAGGTACTGCGCATGAGCGACTCCCAACAAAGATTTTATAGAAGTGAGATGCTTCACTCTGTGGCTAAAGCCCACTGAAAATGAGCATAATATGACCTCTTTAACAACTTCAACTACCATTAACAGCAATAAAAGAAAGAACAATGAGCATAGATGCTCTGTTTTGCGTTTAAATTTTTAGCTTTGACAGCTTTGTGAAGGCATAACAGGATAAAATCTTGGTAAAACAAGACTTTCCAGAGATGCTGTATTACTGGATTGATAATTTAATGTTGATATCATCCATAGATTACAGTGAGTTTGGTTCTTGATAAGTCCAGTCCATATAGAAAAGTATGAGCTGGCTTCTTTTCATCTTTGCCTTTTCAATACATACTGTATTGCACCAGGCCTCCTCTTGCGATGTGTAATCCAAGTTGGTAGGTGGAGTTGGAGTTGAGCAGCATCACCCAGGGGAGGTGCACAAACACAACAACATAACTACATACTAAAGGCACTTAGTATTTACTAAAGGCACAAGTTACCTGTTGGTCTACACCTGTCTGGGTTTGGATTTGGTACTGAGGCAGATGCAAGGGAGCTTTTAGAGAGCCAATAGTGTGGGGAATGCAGATGCACAGTTTGTGAAACTGCAAAACACAGCAACTTGTTTCTGTCACTTGGGAGGACTTTGCATTGACTTACATGAATTCCCTGGACTTTTTCCAAACTTTACTGTTAAACACAATGCCTAACACCAACACTTAGTCCATCCACTTTACCCACTTTCACTTCTTCCCATCACATTCATCACACTGCCATGTTCCTCTTCATTCTTCTGCTCTTCTAGTCCTCTCACTGCTGTGATTTGCCCGATTTCCCCCTCCTCCTCCCTCCTAACCTTCTCCTGTAACTCCCCTCCCCCGTCCTCTTGCCCTGCTCTGTGGTCAGGAAAACCGAAGAAAACCATAGCAGTTGGAAACCGCTGCCAAATAAAAAAAACCCCAACTTGTTACTCTCAGAGTTTAAGCCCCTGCCAAATAAAAGCCCCTGCTCACAGGCCTGTATGCAGTAAAATGTGGTAACAGAAACCAAGGCTTATAAATCACATCTTGATTGAAGGGTTGCTGAGAATGGGATGTAATGCGCACATGCACGCACGCCAGTCCACAGGCACGCACGCACTTCAATGCAGACATACTCTACATTCATGTCGTTCATTTTCAAACTCTTTCCTCCTTCCAGTCTTATTTTGCAATTTTGTCATATCGTCTTTCTGCTAGTGTCCAGTCTATTCCTACAGTCACTACTCTCTGATACTGTTGTGTATTTTACCCTGCTGTATGTATCTCTCCCTCTTTCTTTCTTTTTTTCTTTCTTCAAACGGTTTATTTGCCAGACTATATTTTCCTGTCCATTGGATGAGTTGGACCTTTGGTTGGATTATTTTGCATTTTCAACTTCCAAAAGATATTTTCACTCTAATGAGCTTGTCTTCAAGATTTTAAGCCAGCCCTTATCTAACATGAAGTTCAAGTCATCTCTCAACAAGGCTAAAGCGAAGTTAATATTCGCCCCGCTTCACTTGCGCGAGTTTGACCACTGGACATTTTGAGTGTGCGCACACAAGGCGATAAGCGAATAAACACAACCCGGAAATACTACAGCTATGTGAACCTAAAGTAAACATTTTGCTATAATTTAATAATAAATGGATCAAACTGATGCCAAAGTAACTACAATGTGATTCTGATTTGTTAGACCTATGAATTCATGCTTTGTCAGATCTGTCAGTAATACAGCAGGATAATAACCTTTTCAATGTTTGTTTTCTGAATTGAGTTTGGATCAATCAAGGCTATGCTATAATAACTTGTTCACAGTTAAGTACAACAATAGCTGGAATAAAGTTACAGACATATTTTCTGAACTCACTAGGTTAAGCTCCCTTGCTTTATTTTCTCCAAGCAATGTCCCGTTTGGCCGTTTTTTTTATCTAAATATGAAATAGTTGTCCAACAGAGTTCTGTGTGCCAACCTACACTTACAACAAAAGAGGAAATTAATGTGCACAGACACTTGCTGCTGAGAAGCTTGAGTGAAGCTTGTGATTTTGTCAATGTTCTAATCTCCAAAACTAAAGTAAAAAGCAAATTTAATAAAAACAGTTAACTCTGAGCTCTAGTGTTGTAATCAAGACCGCCCAAACCGAGACAAAGTCAAGACCAAGACCAGAGTTTATTGAGACCGAGACAAGACCAAGACTTTCTGGGGCTGAGACCAAGTGGAGACCAAGACCAAGGGAAGGCGAGACTGAGTCAAGACCAAGACCAGTTTCCCGCATTACATGACACACAATAAAATGTGGAACGAGATCATAGGTACTTTTCAAAGTGATCTGAAAGAGCCACATTTCAATTAAAGCATGCACATACAAACACTAAGAAATGTAAATGTACACTAAGTAAATGTCCTGACAAACGCCTCTTCCGCACCGCCCGGAGTGAATTAACAGGAATTTGGTAAGTAATTTGATGTAAGTAATCAGGCCGCCCCCAACACTGGATTCGCTTTCAGTCTGAACACAGCTTAAGGTATGATAGTATCAACAGCCAATACTAAAAGACAGTAATAATGAACCAGTTAAAGAAATTTTACTTATAATAAACTAACATGTTTCATTGTTGATACTGTATGTGCATTTTAGGACGAATAAAAAGTCTCCAAATCCGATCTGAAAAAACATCCAATTAGACTACTGGAAATAGTTAATTTCCAGTTTAAGAACTAAAAGTAAAGATCAGTGACAATCCATCAAATGGCATGTTCATCCAATCAGGTGCAGGAAAGGTTTATATTATTTCCCAGTGAAGGGGAGCACATATCAATCATTTATTCTGTAGTCTGTTTGAAATTAGACCTGTCTCTAGAATGCCTGTTGAGCCTTGCCAGACCACAATGAGTATTTGTGGGTTGGCTTTGTAAGGGTAAAAAAAGAGATGGAGATGTGTGCTGCAGGACGATAAAGCACATACAGTGTAACTGAGCTCAGTATAGGACTGAGAGTTTGGCTCAAGCTCGACACAGCCCAATTATTTCTGGCTAGAGTCTGACAGACCAAAACCAATATCTTTACATTAGAAAACAGCACAAGACTTTATTACCTAAGCTAAAATATGTGCGTCAACATGCCTGTTTGGAGCGTGAACGTGCGCTGCACTGTCAAGTCCTCAAGGTATTACACTTATTACATTTATCAGAAAGTTGTCCACAATACAGCATGTCTCAGCTTTGAGTGTGACAGACACACATTGGCCAATATTTTAACTCTAGATGTATTTAGGCCTAAACCCCAGTTGCACAGTTTACCTGTCTAAAAGCATATTGAACATTTTTTATCCCTTCCAGGATAACATTTGATTACTCACTAATGTCTTTCTATATCATTGCCGATGTTCTCTGTCTCGCTTCCCTGTCTCTGTGGCGATAGCATATGTTGAGGGGAAAAACTGGTTTAAAACTGGCTCATGAAAAGATGGCCACTGTTTTAATCCCTCTGGTAACTGAAAGAATCTGGGAATAAGGGGTAGAGACAGAGCTTTCTTCCTTCATTTTACAGTGAGCTGCTCTTGAGGGAAGTGCTTAATCCCTAACTGCTCCAAGTGGAACCATTCAGAGCCAACAGTATAATACTGCGGTTGTACTCGATAGCTCCCAGGTGTGAAAAGTGTGTAACAGAGTGATTTTGAAGGAGTTGCTGAAAATGAGCATATGAACTCAGCTCATCTTCCCGAGGCGAAGAGAAGCAAAAAAAGAGAAGACATATACACACTCCCCAGTCTTCTCTCACTTACAAGTGTCAAGAGTCTCTCCTTGCTTCAACTGAAGCCTACTCTCTTTTCTTACACACACATCCAGAGATTTTTCCTTTGCTGGGCCCTACTACACCGACTGCTCCAGTATATGGCTGGACTATGTCAGCTCGCATCATATGTCAACTCATTCTTCCGTGACAATGATGCTGACATATTTGGATTAGAAAGAAGATTTGGTTCAGCAAGCAAGATGCTCCTAATTTCTCTCTAAATTGCATCAACATATGACACAGCTATGTTACACCAAACGATGAGCTTTGCAGGTAGAGGTGGCAGAAACAAAAAAAAACAAAAACAAATCTAATGTGAGAAAGTGAATGTTAAGGAGGAACAAAAGTGTAAAGAAAAAGAGCCAAGGAAGCAACGCTGTTGTTGATGAGGAAAAAGAACATGAATTTATTTAAAGAATGAAAACATTTTTTTAAAAAGTCAAAATTCTGTGAGTTTTAAACACCTGACCCGGACAAAGGAGTGAAAAGCACAATGTGATGAATCCATCAAGGCCTACCAGAAAACTAAGAAGCCTGCCAAAACAGACTTAATGGAGAAATGTTTACTACACATGGGTGCTACACAGCCTGGATGTAAGTGATTGGTCTAAATGTCACCTATTGACAGAGGTAATGAGTTTTCCTTTGTTGATATCATGACCAATTTTTATTTCACCTTTGCTTTGAGCTTCTAAGAGCAGTTCTGAATTGGGGCATTTTAACAAGCAGCATTCATTTTATCTGAAAATGTTTTCAAAAAACTATTGCTGGAATTTGAATAAAATCCCTCACAAATAATGCAGCAGCTGGTTAGACTTGCCTTAATAAATGCAATGGTGAGATTGGAAATTGCTGAAGGGACTGTCATTCACTCATTTTACAATAACTCAGCTCTTTTTCATTATAGACAAAAATACAAGCACAAGCACATTCACACACACACACACACACACACACACACACCACTCTATTGCTCTTCTCACCCTAACCAAGGCTCTCTGTCTTTACATCCTGGTCGCTGTAACCAAAATATTGACGTTCATTAGTCAGATGCATGTCAAAGGAAGCCAAAGGATTAGATTCAGATGGCGGATGGGAAGCCAAAGGGCTGCTAATGAAATCTGGACCACAGAATCGAGGCTGAGGGATCTGAGGGAGGGAAGTGTGGTAAGAAGCGCACACACACACACACAAGAATCCATAGATGAACACACATGCTTAAGGACTCATATATCCACACAAAAATATTGGTATATGCACATGGGCTCACACATGCATTCATACATGATAGTTTCCCAGAGACGTGCAGGGACAAACACACACACACACACACACACACAAACATATTCACACAGGCAGAGTGAGGCAGAAGACCGCAAGGCTCTGTGTTGAGGTTAGGCTTCGTTTCATCTCTGGCTGAGGCCTAAATCTCCTCAGACAGGGGCCTCGCTTTGACACATTCCCCCAGCAGCCAAGCTCTCACCCTGGCATGTGTGAAGCTCTGAAGCTGTGGTTAACACTGGGCTTTTTCAGCATTTTACTGTTTTTTTCCCATCCATTTTTTATCCTCTGTTTTTTCCTCTAATAAAAGGGCTCTTTTTCTGTAAGTGTTTCATCTGCGTGTCTCTGGTGTATCTCATTGTGTGTTCGTAATGGGCTGTATGCACTGTATGCGTGCATCTGAACAGATGCGCGTGTGTGTGTCTCTTTATGTATGTCTAACATTTCTCTCTCTCGTTGTTCTTCTGTGTTCTCTTAGTCTCTGATTCGTCCCCTAACACATAACAGGATATTGAACTGTGGTGTTGGCTTAGAGAGCAGGCAAACTGATATTCATCTGGGATAAATATAGAAAACAGACACTTTCATAGGCCCCAAACTATGAAAGTTTATAAGAACAAGAGAGCTTTGAAGCAGATGGGCTTTGATTTTGACAGCTGATAGCACTGTGCTGTTGTGTTTTGTTCATAGCTTAATAATGTGGGTTCTTTTTGGTTTTTGCATTTCGCAGATGATGAGTATCCCCCTGTTAGCTGTAGTTCTGCTTAATATTCAGATTTTGTTGTCATTTTGTGCACAGAATATTTTTGGTCTAGTAAATCAGTTTTTGAACTCCTGTGTAAGAGGGTCAGACTTAAAGGATCAGTTCATTCAAAATTATGACAGGAGAAGATACACATTTCCCATGACTCTATAGTGTCTTGGGGAAAGAAACTCTCAATTTGTGTGCACAAATTACAGTAAGATAAAATAATATCACACCATACTAGTAAAATTTTGTGTGAATGGAATGTTGTTTGACAACAAGTGTTTGACAAGTGTATTAAAAAATAAATTGCAGTAAACTTAGAATCAATTACGTCTGACAACTTCAACTGTAATTTTGCACTACATCAGGCTATGCATTGGTACAGTATATGTGCACCTGACTAATAGCAGCTAAAACCAGCCAGCACTGCTGAAATGAATCCGATAACCCAACAGTATTTATAACATGAATTCAGTATCTGAGGCACCTCAGTATCAAAATCACAGCTCCTGGCCTGCAGCGACTGTAACACTCTAAGTGCTCCTCCTGGAGAAGACACAACAACCTGCTATTTCACTGTCTACTTTTAAAGTAACATTCATTCATGTTACTAGTTTGTGCGCACAAATTGTGTGACTTGAAAGAAGGTCTCTGTATTATCTAGCCATGTAGTTAGTTTGGGTTTTTGTTTGCTTAGCTTTTGAGAAACCTCATTGTCAAACACTTTTAATTGGGACATTTTATTCAGTCGAAATATTTCTTCTGAAAACTGTTCACAGTGAGGTTTCTGGATTTTTCAGAATAATGAGAACAGTGTTTCTGTAAAGACACACATTGCCGTTGGAGTTTTCATGGACAGATATCTCAAAATTTGGTAAGTGACAAAATGTGTCTTTTTTGCCATTTGAGTGAACAAACCTTTCAATAGTTCATCTAATATGCAGGCTTTTATACAACTCATGAACTCTGTATATGATGTACTGTGTGTAAGACAGTATGCTCAGGGCTGCAAAGAAAGCTTATAAGAAAATGCAAGTATTCACTGATTCTTTATCAGATTAGTTATCAATGCCAGATAATGAGATGAAAATGAATTTTGCAGTGATTGCTTTGCTATCTAAAATATGCTAATGCAATCATCCTTATCCAATTACTTCATTTGTGAAATCAATGTACCCTTATTTATACAACATTATGCTGCTAATGGCTATTGCATATGCATTGAGCATTTTACATTCCCCAGCTATTGTACACATTATTTTACTGTATGTCCTGCTGCAACTCAGTGTTGACACTGTGGTAGGCCAATATTTACAGAGTCCTCTTCCTGCTCTGTGTGTCTGGGTATGTTTTTCCAATTCTAATTGGAATTTTAATTGCAATGAGGATTAAAGCTGAGTGTTATGGATAATTGACTGACAGAGCACAAGGCAGGCGACACACGCTGGACTAATCCTGCTTCCTGTTTTTCTTCAACTTCAATGGGCGTCCTTTATGGTGACACATTCAGTATTTAGGGCTAATAAGAGGTTTTAATCTTTAGTGGTTTAGTGGTGGGAGAGATGGTGATTGTGGAGAGGGTCCTCGTTGGATTGCTGGTTCAAAACTGTACTTTGATTTCCTTCTTGAAACACGTGCACAATTAGGCGTTAGGGGGTTTGTAGGGAAATTAAACAACAACCACTGAAACAGGGTAACAAGTTCAATGTTACACATGATTTAGTTTCAACAACTCATAGTTAGGCTTTCTTCAAATCTGGATTTTGTTTAGGGGAAAAACGTTGAAATTTTACCCTTCTTCTTTTGGCATGGCACACTAAAACCAAATGCCTTTCTCTCTCTCCCATGTTACCTTATTAGATAGAGTATGTGTTCCTATTACTGTATGTTGCATCATCAAGTGATACCTGTGATTAGAGTTTGCCCAAATTAGCTTTGAAGGAATACTCAGCATTATACTAATGCAGTCTGTTTAGATTAGTTGGCTGTGATCTGTGTAAAAGTTGATTTAGCCTCTCTACATTATATTTAACATAATCATTTTGCTATGCATGAAATATGTAATTATATTTCTTAAGATGAACTCACTTTTCATCGCTGTGTTTATTTTTATTTAATTCTAAAATATGTCCTCTTTAGGCTGGGAGATAAGTGACCTAGTGACCTAAGAGCAATGAAGACCGATTTAATAATCAAACTTTGCGCAATTAAAGAAAAGTTTAATCAAAACAACAATGAACAACAACATACAGTGTCTATGTACAGTTTAGACTATTTCTGTTTATTGATCAAAAAATATGCTGGAATGAATATTGAATGATTAATGTGACAGGTTGTTTTATATAAATGACATAGGTGGACATGTACAGTATTTGCATGTATAATGTCAGTATACAGTATATCCTGGCTTTGGGTGTTATTAATAAATTGATCATAAAATGGGATCTGATCTTCATCTAGGTCACAACAACAGACGAATACAGTGTGCTTAAACTAATACCGCACAAAAAATTACATGTGTTCACATTTTTATTGAACACACCATGTAAACATTCATTCTAAAGAGTTTACACACATTTTCCTGCCACTGTATAGTGTCTGATTGTTCCTGACACTATGTGACTGATATTAACTTTTTAGGGTGATGGCCTGTGGAAAAAAACTGTTCTTGTGTCTGGCAGTATTGGTAAACAGTGTTCAGCAGGTTTTAACCTTCCATGAGGGAATGAAAAGTAGTAAGCATTTGCATATAGCTGGATTGGTATCAGCTCTTTTATTCCTCTTGAATGTCAGCGGCTCGTCAGCTGCTTGGCTACCAGCTGACTGTTAACATCCAATCATGTTAATACAGGGGTTTGAGGCTGTCATTATAACCTGACACATCTTACTGTCTACACTACTGACACATTCATGTCAGCAATATCTGTCTATCCACCCAAATTATATGTACAGTAGAGCGTTAAAAAAAGAAAGCAACCAAACAAACATGGAGACAAAGAACATTAATCACAACTGTTACAGCGTATAGCATCTGTTTCTTTGAAAGTACTCAAACAATTGAAATCGTAGCATCACCATCATAAAGTGCTTCTGAGCAGTGCAGTGGCTCATTGCACATTTAGGGCAATTATTGCCCTTGGGACAGAGGAAATTATAAACAGTTTGTTACCCTGGGGAACCTGTATCTCTGCCCAGAAGTGAGAAGAACAAATTCCTCTAAGAGTAGGTGGTCAGAGCTGGCTTTTGCAAAACATGTCTATCATAGATGTCTGCCAACAAAGCTTGCTGCA
>JAPMOB010234798.1:0-24040 GCA_029875015.1 Lepomis gibbosus | reverse complement strand
AGGAGTCAGGATTCAGGATTCAAGAGTCAGATGTCAGTAGTCAGGAATAAGGAGTCACAATTCAGGATTTAAGAGTCAGAAGTCAGGATTCAAGAGTCAGGATACAGGAGTCAGGATTCAAGAGTCAGGAGTCAGGAGACAGGATTCAAGAGTTAGGAGTCAGTAGTCAGGAATAAGGAGTCACGATTCAGGATTTAAGAGTCAGAAGTCAGGATTCAAGAGTCAGGAGACAGGAGTCAGGATTCAAGAGTCAGGAGTCAGGAATAAGGAGTCAACAGTCATGATTCAAGAGTCAGAAGTAAGGAGTCAGGATTCAGGAGACAGGAGTTAGGATTCAAGAGTCAGGATTCAGGAGACAAGAGTCAGGAGTCAAGAGTCAGGAGTCAGGATTCAGGGGACAGGAGTCAGGATTCAAGAGTCAGGAGACAGGATTCAGGAGACAGGAGTCAGAATTTAAGAGTCAGGATTCAAGTGTCAGGAGTCAGGATTCAGGATTCAAGATTCAGGAGTCAGGAGACAGGAGTCAGGAGTAGGGAGTCAGGATTCAAGAGTCAGGAGTAGGGAGTCAGGAGTCAGGTATTCTCTGTAGCGTAACAAAATGAATATGTGTTTCTATTGCCTGACTTCAGTTTGGGTTTTGGCGTGCTGACGATGCTGTCGTTGTCATCCAGCTCCGGGCCACTGTCACTCGGGTTGTAAACCTCCAGACTGTCATACAGGAGGTCCAGGTCCTCCTCAGCCTCCTGACTCTGACCCACTGGGTCTGAGTCCAGAACCTGCAGGACACAAGCTGATCAGCCGGGATGACAGAGATGTGTCTTCTCAGTAAACTTAGGTTGTTGGAGGTGACGCTGATTGATGACAGATTTACAGGATGTTTTTTGGCTGAAGGTTACCGAGGTTTTGTTCAGGGTTGCAATGCTTCAGCTGGCACAGCCCCATTACAAATATATGAAACAGATTTATACCAACAGGCGCATCTCAGAAAATTAGAATATTGTGAAAAGGTTTATTTTTCAAAACGTTTAACTTTGATACATTCTAAATTGGTTAAATATAAAGTGAAATATTTCAGGCCTTTCTTGTTTTAATCTTGATTATTTCGGCTTACAGCTTATGGAAATCAAAAATCCATATCTCAAAATATTCACTAATACATTTACTTTTTTAATTAAATTACGGGAAGAAATGAACTTTTCCAAGATATTCACATTTTCTGAGAGGCACCTGTATGTAATTTAAAGGTTAGAAGTAGTTTTGGCACACAAACCATTAGGACCAAATCAGCTGAACGAACATCACCAAATTATCGTCTATTTTTGGGCTGAAAACACACACGACTGATCCGATTTAGCCAGGGATGGACTGGTAATCTGGCATATCAGGCAAATGCCCGGGCCGGTGTAACGGAAATTATTTATTTATATAACTGTTTTTAAAAATGGGCCAACAACCGGCCCATAAAGCATGGACAATGGCCCATTTTTTCATTTTCTATAAAGACACTGGGCTGGGCCAATCACATCTCTTACAAGCCCACACCCCCTCTGCTCTCAGTTTCTTGCATTATGCCAACCCCAAAAAGAATCTTCAGACGGAGGTTCTTAAATGCACAAAACCAACCACTATGTTTGCTACCGCGGCTGCTGTAGCTTCAACATCAGCTGCGGTACCCGACATAGTGCAGGCAGAGGGTCCTGAAGGCGTGAAGGAGAGCTGTGGCCGCTGCCAGACAGAGGAGGAGGCGAGTCACAGCAGAGAGTGACAAAGTGACCGGGCCGAGGGAGAAAGCAGGAGGGGATTGGAGGTGAAGCGGTAAGCATCACTTGCTCAAATTGTAGGGAGGGTCATTTACACTGGGGATGCTGAGGGACATGTAGCCATAAGTTTTGAAAGCATTTGTTAAAAATATTCTGAAAAATAGCTTACACCAAGAAATGTAAATTAACAAATAAAAATGAGCCTGCAATGCAATGGAAATCTAGAATAGAATTGTCCAAAAAAGTAAGCTAAAAACAATAATAAGGTACTGATATTTGTATATCAGGAAGATTTAGGGCTGCTGGGAGGTGGGTTTTGTTTTCTTTGGATCCTGCTATCCGCACTCTCAGCAACGGGCATCTCGCGCAAAGCACCCGTGTCATTTGAATCCTACCTCTCGGGGCGTTCCTACAATGTTTTGTGGCAAGGGCAATTATCTTCCTCCCACTGCCTCTCCACAGGGGTGCCCAAGACTTGGTGCCCATTCTCTTCTAAATTTACACCACCTCACTGGGGCTAATCATTCGCTCTCACAGCTACTCTTACCACTGCTACGCAGACGACACACAACTTTACCTATCCTTCCCACCAGACGATCCCACCGTCTCGGCGCGGATCATGGACTGTCTCTCGGACATATCTGCATGGATGAAGGCTTGCTACCTTCAACTAAACATCTGTAAGACTGAACTCTTGGTCATTCCAGCCAAGCAATCTATCCACCATAACATCAAATTACAAATCTACTCCTCAACCATCACTCCAGCCAGTGTGGTGAGAAACTTGGGTGTTAGGATTAATGACCAGCTGTCCTTTTCAGACATGTTGCTGCTGTCTCTTGGTCATGCCACTTTGCTCTATACAAAAGTACACCACCCAGGTTCTGGTACAGGCCATGGTTATCTCTCTGCCCGTGGCAGCCTGTCTGATATTTGATGAACCAAAAGGACTTACGTCCATAACTCAGTGACCTCCACTGGCTCTCCGGGGCCTCCAGAATCAAATTCAAGTTATTAATGCTGCATACAGAGTGACCACCGGGTCTGCATCATCAACATAACTCCATGATAGAAGCTCCTGAAAACTCATCTCTTCAGAGAACACTTCCTTTTAGAACACCTCTAAACTCCTGTGCTCTTCTTCTTCTCTCTCCTCGCAATTCTTTTGTATTGATTCCACTATTCGTTAACTTCTCCCCCCAGGTATTTATCCCATTGATGGCGTATGACCTAATAGCTCTTAATGCTGCCAAAATAGTAAATGTAAACAAGTAACTCTATTCAAGAGTGTAGATATATTTTGTTAAAGAACTACTTCTTTAATAGTCAGTGAACTTGACTTCTTTGTACACATGGCACAGTGACAAAAACATTAAATTAAATTAAATTGTAATTCATATAAATACATATAAATTTGGTTTGGTGCCGCCCCCATCCCCAGCTGATATTACGCCCTTTTAATAATCAGGATGATTCTTGAAATGCATGCAGACAGATTTTTTTATACAAACCTCATCAGTCACTTTGAATCTTTTCAGCAGAGCCACAAACTTCTGTTTGAAGTTCGGCTGCTGAACAACAGAAAACAAAGAAAGAGAAGTAACGTGAGACAGAGGCAAAGAAGTTTGTACCGTTTCATCAACACTATCGTATCCTAAACAATGCATTGTTACAATAATTATTTTCCACTGACACACTACAGTAAACGCTGTATCTGCTGTACGATGTAACTGATCTGTGGCAGGACATGCTGCATGCAGTCTTAAATGTGTTCCTAGAAAACAGCGTCTGATTGGTCCTCACCTGCGTCAGGGAGGCTGTTCGGATCATTTTCCTGCGAGACTTCTTCGTCTTTCCCTGGACGTCATCATCATCATCATCCAAGTCCTGAGAAACAAATAGATGAAATGTTATGAATGTCTGACAAGCTGGAAACAGCAAATGTTTGCTAGTTTAGCCACATTAGCAGAGCTGCTATTGGTCCATCACTTCGGTTTAGAGTAAAATATCTTGGTACGTGCTGCATGATCCTGGTACTCAGTTTGGTTCATTCATACTCCAGAGAGGATCAATCCTAAAGACTTCGCTGATCCTCTGACACCAACAGGTCCATCACTTCAGGTCTTTTCATTCAGGACTCTGAAACAGCCTCAGCTCAGATGAATGCTAACAGAGCTTGCTAATATTTATTGTTAACACATTGTTAACAATGTTAAATGTTTACTGTTGGACAGTAACAAACTGAAACTCTGAATATTAGTGACCAAATGTTTAAACATGCTAACCTATGCTGACATATCAACATGTAAAATTTCATTTTATACACTCACCGGCCACTTTATTAGGAACACCTGTCCAATTGCTTGTCAACACAAATAGCTAATCAGCCAATCACATGTCAGCAACTTAATGCATTTAGGCGTGAAGACGAGCATCAGAATGGGGAAGAACGGGGATTTAAGTGACTTTGAATGTGCCATGGTTGTTGGTGCCAGATGGGCTGCTCTGAGTATTTCAGAAGCTGCTGATCTACTGGGATTTTCACACACAGCCATCTCTAGGGTTTACAGAGAAAAAGAGAAAATACCCAGAGCAGCCGTTGTGTGGATGAAAAAGCCTTGTTGATGTCAGAGGAGGATGGGCAGACTGGTGTGAGATGACAGAAAGAATCTTCTGATGGCTACTTCCAGCAGGATAATGCACCATGTCACAAAGCTCAAATCACCTCAAACTCAACTGTTTCTTGAACATGACAGTGAGTTCACTGCGCCCTCCACAGTCACCAGATCTCAATCCAGTAGAGCACCTTTGGGATGTGTTGGAACGGGAGATTGGCATCATGGATGTGCAGCCAACAAATCTGCAGCAACTGTGTGATGCTGGCATGTCAATATGGACCAAAGTCTCAGAGGAATGTTTGCAAAACCTTGTTGAAAGTCTGCCACGAAGAATTAAGACAGTTCTGAGGGCAAAAGAGGGTCCAACCTGGTACTAGCAAGGTGTACCTAATAAAGTGGCCAGTGAGTGTTTATCAAAATGTCATCAAGCTGTTGTTAGGGTTCAGCTCAAATTACAGCTGAGGCTGACAAAATATCCTGTGTGACGGTGTAGAGCTGAGACTTACAGTCTTACAGTCTGAGTGTCCCAAAAAGGCCACCATACAGGAGATGAACAGAGGATTTAGGAAACAACACGAGCTGTCGTCCATCCTCAGGACAAACTTTAAATCGCTAAGTGACAAAGATCTAAGAATAGAGACGTCTCCATGTCTCATCCAGCTGTTTGGATTTCTGGACTGTGATGAACATCTCAGCCTGAGAGGGGCGCCGGAGAGTTAAAATGAATCGATCATCACAGGAATCATCAATCTATCTGTAATGAGTCGACCGATTGATTAATACGCTAAAGACTTTTTATTTACAGTCACAACGGCTGCATTTTATTTACAGGAGAAACAGGTGTCAGCTATGCCGAGCTGTCAATCACCTGAGGTGGGGCGGCGTCGTCACTTCCTTCCTGTTCAGAGGAGAAGCTGTCGTCGTCGTCCTCCCAGTAGTTCTCCATGTCGGGAGAGCGATCTGTAAATCACCAACAGCTCTCACTGAAAGAACCTGAAACACTGAAGCACTCAGATGAAGGATTTGAAACATCTTCTCGTCTCTTTCAGTTCACACTGCAGGGGAAGCAGAACTGGAGATGAAGAGAGGCTTCACACAGACTCTCCTCTGCACTGAGATCAGACTGATACGATGAGAAGCCATCAGACAGCTGCTGTTATTTTAAAGCAGAGGTGGCTGAAACGTTCCTGTAGCCTCGGCGTGCTGTGCAGCTGCAGCACGAAGAAACAAATGGATCAGGGAGGTCTGTGAGGGGGAGGGAGGGGTGAGAACGAGGTGAGGTGAGGGGCGAGGGGAGGCGGCCACTTAGGCTGTTTAAAAAAAAAATACTGTCAAGGAGCTCATGTGTACTAACGACCAATCAGGAGCCAGTCTGCAATGAGCGCCAGACGCTGTCAGACAGAGAGAAGGTCGGCTTCATTGTTGTCCTACCTGAGGTCTTGGTCTTGTTGCCGTGGTGACTGCCTGCGTCCTCCTGTTCGATTGGCTGGCTGGAGAGGGAATGGACGCTCAGCTCCGCCGCACGCATCGAAGCATCCTTCAGGTTGCTATGGAGACCGAGGACGTGGGCTCGGTCTGTCGGATGCTGCATCACCTGAGACAGGACGCACACACACACACACACGCCCACACACAGAAGTGATGCTGTCGCCGTCTAAAGAAAAGATCGGTGATGATGTGCAGAGCTGAGGAGGGTCAGACAGTTTGCAGCTGTTTTCACACGTTATCGTGGTTTGTGTGTGTTTTGCAGCAGGTTGACTTCTGATGGACCTGATCCAGACTTTGACTGTCTGGATCTCATCTTTAACAGGCCGTCCAGCCGAGGTCACAACCATTAACAGTAATTCAACAAGAATCGCCAAAACCTTTCTGCAAATGTGACGTCTCGTCGCCTCTCATATGTCGGCTGTCGTGGCAGAAAATCGTTTCTCCTTCCATCTTTTATGCACAGACTTTTATTATTATTACTGTCTTCGTTATGTCATAGATATATACACATTGTTTTTTGATCCTCTCCAGGCCTTGAATGAACATTCAAGGCCTGGAGAGGATCTCTGTTCCCCAAAACACAGAAACCTGTACTGTCTAAATGACTATGCGTGGCCCTTTGCTCGGCGCCAGACGCTCGAAGCTGCCCCAGGCAGCGGGTCTCTGGACCGGCTGAGTCCTGCTGCAGGAGTGGCTGTGAACGTGCCGCGCTGTGTCGACCTTGAAGCAGTAGATCTGAGTTACTTCAGTATTTCACAGCGGAGGTTCACCTGGTTACACAGCCTAGTTTTTCCAGTATTATTGTGTAACAGGATGATTATTCAAATGATATTATAAAATATTATCTATTACACGTTTGAGGTTTTAATTCATGTTGAGAAATCAGGTTTAAAATCAGCTGGTTTAAATAATCACGATGACAACGCTAACATGCTAATGTTTAGCAGGTGTTCACCATCTTAGCTTAGCTGTTAGCATGCTAACATTAGCATCAAACACAGCGTACAGCTGAGGCTGATGGGAGTTGCAGTTCTGCAGGTATGTGTGTTGGACACATGAACATGTTGACCTGATGGTGGCGCTAGATGTAAAGGTCTTACAGTTCGTCCTGAGGAGAACGTGACCGTTTCAGTCTGAACCAATCAGCTGGACCGACTGACGCAGCCACACCTGTCGTACCTCGGCCATGTTGATGACTCCCACTGCGAGGGTTTTGTAGCCCAGGATGGTTCGGTTCTTGTACCTCTTCCTCCGCTGCAGCATCACGTGCAGACGGTTCACATCTCGCTTCAGGAAGTGAGGATACTGAAAGAAAGAGGGACACGCAGATTTCCATGAGGACCGAAGGAACAGGAGGAGGTGTGTGTGATCCTGTTCCACCAGCCTCGTCCTCTGCGGAGCAGGACCATCAAAGTGATGAACAGAAGAACCGAAGGAAAACGAGTTTGAGTTTATTTCATAACCTCATCAATGTTTGTCAAATAAGTAATTAAATGTGTGACCTGCAGGGAGAAGGTGAGCTCCAGGTCTGTTTCCATCAGTCCATCCGGAGGAAGGAGGTACTCGTTGGATCTCAAAGTCCGCTTCGAACCCTGAGAGACGGGCATGAAGACAGATACAGGATCAGACTTGTTTTGGAACTACAGATATAACAGATATGATGAATGAGGGCTTGTAAACAACGCGGTTTATCTGCTCGTACCATGAACTGAGACCATGTGTATGTACACATGTACATACACATGGTCTATATGTGTGTGTGTATACATGTATATGTGTGTGTGTGTGTGTGTGTGTGTGTGTAAGCTCCTGGTTAATGCCACTGACTTTAGTACAGGTGTAAGCACTGTGTTGGTGAGAGGACAAATCAACGGCCAAACTATGATAACCAACTTCCTGTTGTCTTTACACACCTGCGTGCACCTGTCCCTCTCACCTCACACAGCATCTTTGTTAGCTGTGTGTCAGTGAAAAGCAAGCTTCATATCTTCCAGCGTGGCTTAAAATCAAGATCAACTGGACTTGGTTGAAGATCCTGAACTTGATTTTAACCCACCTTGGATAACTCCTGGTTGACTAAGAATCTTTACTGACTTCATGTTGTGTTCTGATTCATGCAGGAGCGTCACTTTGTGTTGAAAAGTGGTGGGTTCAACCCTGAAATATATGAGTGGGGTTCTGGGGAAGATTTTCAGCATTAAACACTCAATTTCCTGCCTTTCTGCACCAGTTTATGGTCAATGTGGTTATTGAGCAAAAACAGTGTGGTTATTGAGCAGAGCCTCTTTATCTTCTTTCAGCTCGTCCTGAAATGGATCCATGAGGAGACACAACAAACCACCAGAACCTACATTTAAACCTGAAAACCTTCTGTTGTGCATAAGAAGAAAACGATCTTTCATTTTCACCTGATCAGTAACTTGAAGCAAAAACCCTATAAGCTTAACATTTCTTGTTGCGAGCTTATTTAAAAAGCTGTGGGGACATGTCCCCGGTGTCCCCAGTGTAGATGACACCTGTGGATTCAGGTGTTACACGGCAGGTTCTGCAGATTCACAGGTGATATTACCTGGAAGCATCGGTGCCTCACCTGGATCTTAACGGCAATGACGACGGAGCTGAGCTCTCTGTCCAGCTCCCTCAGAACCATCAGCCTCTTCAGAGTCAGACTGCACAACCTGGGCCCGACGAGGCAAACAGGAAACAGAGTCGGGTTAGAATCCATGGTCTACGTATTTGTACACCTACTGATGTTTTTGTGGTCCTAATTTGGATTGGGATCTTTTAATATTATGTTTCAGCAAACCAAACACAATTTAGTATTTTTTTGTTTTCATGTTTCAGCTGCAAACTGAGGCTGCAGGAACATTTCAGTCAGTCACATCATCAAATAGATTTCAATCAGTTCAACAGCTCTGCTTTCAGAAAACTGGACCTGCATCTCAGGCTCTGGTTGACGTGGTCTGTCTGTGTCCAGGGGATCATTGTCTTGTCATCCATCTATGCGAGTCATCCTCTGGAGACCATGAAAGTTGGTCCCAAACAGTCTGGACCAAAGTGGACTCTCACTGGCCTCCTCAGAACCAAGCGTGACTACAATACTGACAAGTGAAGCTTCAAAGCCAGATGTTCATACGAGGACAGCTGAAGAAACGATTTCCTGATGGCCTGAGAGGGAAACCAGGGAACTGATGAGTCACTGTGTCGTCACCACATCTTCCAAAGGCCTCCTTCATCTCCAGAACCCCATCAGGATTTAGAGGTGAGGAGAATCCTGCAGGAGCTGTAAATGTGACCCCTGTTCCTCCTGGGATCTCATTACTAAAGGGTCAAGCAGGGACTCGTCCTCGACAGCTTTCTGTCGACACCGGGCGAGAGGAGCTAATACCGGCTAATACCTGCTCACCTGCAGCAGGGAGAGGAGGAGGAGGAGGTGCCCACAGAGGAAACTGTGAAACCAACAATCAAAGTCTCCAGTGTTTACGTTTTATTTTGATTTCAAGTTTTTCTTGGTAAACTGACTGTAACATCCTGACAATGTGATTTAAACATCTTCACGTCATTCATCAGTACTCTGTTCTTTATTTTGAGAGGAAAGATTTATTCTCCTCTGAAACATGTTAAGCTTCTGGGAAAATGAACAGATGCCACATATTTATAAAGTGGCCGAGTGTTTCGTGCACGGGCGACATGCATCAGGATTTGCGTGATGCAGCTCAGCAGTTCACTTTGTGTTGATGGAGAAGAGCCGCTCACTGCAGGGTCAGGAACTTAAGTTTGTTAACGTCGGCTGAAGTCTGAGTAACATCTGAAACTAAATCCTGTCTTTGTGAGGTGTTTGACACGGACAGGAATCAGACAGGAAGAGACGGACTGAAAAACTGGGATCTTTTGACACTAAGAAAAACACCAGATTTATTCTTCAGGAACGAGCAGAGCCTCTTTATCTTCTTTCAGCTCGTCCTGAAATGGATCCATGAGGAGACACAACAAACCACCAGAACCTACATTTAAACCTGAAAACCTTCTGTTGTGCATAAGAAGAAAACGATCTTTCATTTTCACCTGATCAGTAACTTGAATGTTTCCCTCTGCTGCAATCTTTGCTGGGTCCTGAGTCAACGCCACTGTCTAAGAGGATTATCTCTGATTGGACGAGGTCATTAACCCCGCTTAGTCACACTGCTGCTAATCCACTCGCAAACAGACAGGTGGAGGGATCAGAGGGGGGGGGGGACTAATCAGCTGTATCATGTTTCCCTTACTTTCATCTGGCTTTGATTGGCTGCTGTAATGTGATGTAACCAGTGATGTCATGGTTCCAAAGTTGTCTCTGTCTCTCTGACCCTGTGTGATCTGTGTCTGAAGTCCATTACGATGCTGATGACCCGGGGTCAGTGCAGATCAGGTCAGAGTCTTCCAGCTCTCCTAAGCAGTTTCTCTCTGTTTGTACAAACTGCAGCGAGGTGTTCACACTTCAATGCCGTTTTATCGACACAACGATCAGGCGTTAGAAAACACAGTATGATCACAGCTGCGGTGAAAGTGCTAAATGACATTTTGGTTGAACTTGACAAGAAGCAACATTCTCCATTAATCTTAATTTATTTGTCCACAACAGGTCTCCCTGCTTTAGATATGATTGTCATATGTTCCAGTATTGTATCAGTCAACAAGGGTGTGCCTCATGGCTCTGTGGTACGTTTATTCATTTAGCTGACGCTTTTATCCAAAGCGACTTACAATTGCTATTCAGAGGTCGCACGTCTCTGGAGCAACGAGGGGTTAAGTGTCTCGCTCAGGGACACACCTGGTAGACGGGTCACAGTTGAACCCGGGTCTCTCACACCAAAGGCACGAGTCTTATCCGCTGCTCCATCACCAGGTCCACTTTTATTCACTATTTATATAAATAATATTGGTCAAAATGTGTCAAATGCTCATTTTTATTTTTAAGATGATGACACTGTTACATACGGAGGGATGATTGGGTCCGAATTAAAACTAAAACTCTAAATCAAAAATGCATTTGGTATTTAGGATTGGGGATTTGGCCATTTGGGATTTAGGAGCTTGAGGAGTGTATGCAAATAAGGGGGCGTAGTCAAAAGAATGGAGGCTGGGTTTGAAACGGCCAGTTCCCGATACCCAGTTCTAAATACCAAATGCATTTTTGATTTAGACTTTTAGTTTTAATTCTGACCCAATAATCCCTCCCCAGTTAAAAACTGCTTTGCAGATACTTGTGAAATGCTTTTATTGAGGTCCTTAAGACCCTTATTCAGCTGAAATGAGTTCTTAATGCAGATAAGACCAAAATTATGTTGTTTACCAAGTCTAGAATAGGTCACAAAATATCCCTTAGATGGTCACTCTGGGGGGGGGGGAGTGAATTAGAGTTTGTTAACTCTTTAAATACCTGGTGAAAAACCTGAGGCCAAGACTGGGTTTTTCTTTTTCAAAATCAGTTGTGTTTTTCTTTTAATGTAAAAAAAACTTCTGGCTCCACCTTTTTATCTGCTACATGCCAAGATTGGAGTTTATAAATTTAAAACTGTTTCCAGGCCTTTGTGACAGCGCGACATTTATGTCTCAATAATGGCAGAAATTTCCAACACTAATATGTTTTCATGTCAATAGTAGGTTCTTTCCTAACCAAGTGGTTCTGTTGCCTAAACCGAACCAAACTGCCACCGTCTCACCACGTGTTAAATGTTTGTTTCTTCCCCAGTTTATAACAGGCTGTATTTTATTACTGATTTATTACAGCTTCTGCAGTCTCCATGACAACCGAGCAAACTCAGTCTGATGAGGAAGGCCATGAGATGCAGCTGAAAGCTCCAGAGGAAATCTAGAAATAATATATTTCTGTTTAAAAAGAATGAACCTTCACCCTGAACACTGTGGATCCAGTTTGGTGTTAAACAACATGAGGAAGCACTTAGTGAGCTCATGTTAGTGTCTTTGGTGGAAGAGACTCTTTTACTGATCAGCTGACAAACACTGGGGTCTGTGTAATGAAGTGATCTCTCTTCAGTTTGCTTTCTGCATTATGAGGAGCTCTAACCTGCAGCCTGTTGACTGGCTGGTTGTTAAATGGACATCAGCATCAGATGTAAAGCAACAGATAAGCTGCTGTATAATGCTGTCTGCTCTGTAATTCTATCCGAGGTCAGATTGTTAGATTCAACAAAGAAACAGCTCTCTCTTATGCACACTGGCACGCGCACACGCTGTTTCCTCTCCAGCCAACAAAGCCTTTATTCCTAATGGGAATAAAGGCTTTGTTGGTTGATGGAGCTCCTGCACGCGGCGGGCAGCACCTGCCTCTCTCACCGCGACCAGGAGCTCCTCTCCGGCCGAACGCTAATCCTCTTACCTGGGGACGCAGCTCGGAGAGGACCGGTCGATCTCCCAGGTCGCAAACAGGTTCATCGGCACCGGAGCGCGGCCGTCGGGGTCTGCGCCCGCACCGGACCCGGCGGCGGGATCCGGGTCCGGTGGAAGAGCGCTCCCCCGGACTCCTCCTTTGTCCGCAGCCGCCGCCATCGTCTCCTTTCCGCGGCGGCAGGTCGCTGTGATGCCCGCTGGGAGTGAGCGGGGCGGGGCTGAGGGCTGAGGTGAGAAGGAACACCGGAGAGAATCACTGATCCAAAATCAGTCGGTAGTCCTACAGACCGGAGCAGACAGGACGGCGGGGAGAAAACGTGGAGGATGACGGACACTGTGGGCAGGCTGTTTCTCCCCAGAGGGAAATATCTCTCCTCTTTTTCTGAACATGTAAAGTTCTGTAGAGAATTTATTATTGATCCCACAGTTTAGACTCATTTAGCACTCTGACTGAAAGAGATGAGCCGGTCGAAAATACTTATCTCTTTTAGACGATCCGATATCGATCCTGGAACTGTAAAGTGAAAATGCATTTAAAAAATGAATTACACTAACATTAAATATGTAGGCTACATGTAGATAGATGCACGTCTCCAAGCTGTTTGGGCCAAGCTGCCTTCAACTGTGTGCGAGGGTACCTAGAAGAACTGAGGCTGTTTCTGTTCACTTTGTATTTTGTTAATTGATCTTTATCATTTAAATTATATGGAAGAGGATTAGGGCCTCATGTGGGTTTTTTGGCGTTCTGAGAACAAATTCGTCAGAATTCTGAGTTCAAAGTCAGAGTTTTGAGATTACGGACAGAATTAAGAGAAAAATGCAAAGTGACTCTCTCACATGGGAACGTTACCGTACTCCTGACTTTAATCTCAGAATCTATCTATAGCTATAAATAGGCCCTATACTGTCTGTCTGACTGTACTCCAGTAAAAACTAGTAAACTCCAAAGAATTTTAAATAAAGTTTATTATTAACATTATTTTTTATTAACTGTCTCATTTCAATACACAAAAAAATCTTATTTATAATTGACAACTAAATGATTCGATGACTTATATTAAGTTGGGTGAAGAACGCTGCTCCTTATCAAGAAAGAAAAAGGATTTAAGTCAATACGCTTTTTTTATAGTTCATAACACGCCAGATGAATAATATCTTGTTGAATTATCTGTCCTCTGTGTCCTGAATGGAAAAGTGAATAATGTCTTCATGTTGTTTCTATTGTAACAGTGTTTTCCTTTCAGCTGGGTCTCCTGAAAAAGACTTTCACCCGACTAAATGGGTCAGGGTTCGATTTATATATTTCTGTTTTCTTCAATGCTTCTTAGAATATCACGATAATCTTAAAACTGTTTTTCCTCCAGAAGCACAGGAGATTTTAATGCCTCATGTTTTACAGTCGACCCTCTGGCTTCACCTAGTGGTCACACAGATGTACTGCACTGATGTGCTGTCAGCAGCAAACTCTGAGATCTGTTCAAAACCACATCTGGTCCTGGTTCACTAGACCTGACGCAGTGTCTCCTCACTCCGCTCATTATATTTGTTAACAACATTATTTAATTTCTGTGACAACTAATGTTAATCGATCAGGCAGCAAAAAGTTCAGAGCTGAGACTCAGCTTTAACGCAGAGGCCATGAAAGAAGCTGCTAAACTGAAGGTTCAGTCAGGAGGTAAAGACAAGTAACCAACACAGCAGGAACACAGCAGAGCAGCCGATCTGACACCAAATCCACAAACAATAATTACACAAAAACAACACGGGAAAGCAGCCGTACAGAAACAGCTGCACGAGTCCAGTTCAGTCATGTTTTAAACTGACAGACGATAAAGTCAGGCAACTGAGGAGAGCAGAGCTGGGAAACCTGATCAACCCTCCCACCGCCAGGTAAACCGCTCTGTACCGGAGTTTGTATCTGGTATCTGTGGTGACGTTCCCGAGCTGGTGAAGAGGTAGTGATGTGTTTCATGTCACGCAGCAGTGACTGGAGCTGAAGGTGGAGCAACCCAGAGCCACGGGGGGGAAGCTCCACGATCAGCCACTGCTGGGGAAAAGAACGGTCCATTAGAGAGAACCGACGGCAGAGCGGGGGGAACTTCATTCGTTTTCAGCCTCGCTTTTATTCAGGTTTATTCAACTAAAGTGAGTCAGGAGCCAAAAGATGTTTCCAGTTGTGTAGTTGATCCTGTAAAAGGTCCTGACCCGTTGCTGCTCACAGGTGTGGGTACAGGGTCAGTATGGAGGGTGGTTCCTTCTGCCTTTGTCTTGTCCTCACTTGTGGTTGCTCACACTGTCATCACTCTCCTCCTCCTCCTGCTCCTCCTCCTCCTCCGGTATGGTGGTGAAGTCCTCGATCACGACTCTGGGCAGCACCACTGGCTGGGTGGAAATCTGAACATCGCCCAGAGAGTTCTTCTGCATCTCGGCTCCTCGATCTGCAGGAGGAGAAGCTGGCTGATGTTTTGCGTACTGCACCAGGCTGCAGCTCTTCACGACGATAGCGATCACGTTCTTGCCCATCATGATCCCAGACACTCGCATGTCGCCGTAAATCAGCAGGTTTCCCCCTCGAATCAGCAGAGTGATGACATTGATGGTGGCGAGACTGAGGATGGGGTAGAGCATCATTTTGTGCGGGACGATGTTCACACCCTGCATGCTGATCTCACTTAGGGAGACGCAGGGCAGCACCAGCAGGAGGATGTAGCAGTAGAAGAACATCAGTCCCTCCACCCACAGGGGGAGCCCTTCCCTCTGAAGCTCCCACAGGTTGGCCTGAACGTCCACAACGTCCAGCAGGTCCACCACCACCCAGAAGAGACGACTTCTTATCTCCTCTCTTTTCTTATGCGACCGTAAGTAATCCAGATGATCTATCGCTGCCAGAGTTATGAACACGATGGGCATGCAGACAGACAACAGCAACGTGAGAGCCCTCCGGGACACACCCACATCTGTCATCTCTGCGTCTACATTCACGTCCTGAGACTTGTAGTTCTGATATACAAAGTAGACCTTGATCTCCAGGATGAAGATATAGAAGAACCAGAGGACCATGGCGTAGCCTCGCCTGGCCGTGTGCACCTCTGACCCGGCCCAGACGCCGACATATCGCAGCACAATGAGGAAACACGCGTCTCCCGCCAGCACGGTGACGCACACGCCGATCCTCCTAGGACCCGGATTCTGCTCCACCAGGTAGGCGTCTATCAGTGCCAGGCTGGTCATGATGAGGCCCGCCGTTAGGCAGACGTGGGGCTTGTTAGCAGCAGGTCGCGGGGGAACCATCGCTGCAGACCAAACAGCAGAGGCGACCAGGGAAGAAACTCTACGGTGCTGAAGTTGGTTCAGCTGCAGTTCCTCTAATGGCCACTAGATGCTGCTCCAACCCAACTAGTCCTTCATGAACACCACCCGCCATGTTTCAAATGTGTTCATTTGACTTAATGTAAGACTGGATGTTATATATATTGCAACTTCATTTTTTTTACTTGAGCTCCTCTACAGTCTTTGTATTCCTGGTCTGGAGTCAGTGTTTCAGAGTTTTGAAGAGTCGATTGACTTGCTGTGGTGGTTGCAGCTTGCTCGTCCGAGCCCCTGATTTCAGTGACAGACAAAGATGGCAGAAAACAGGGGAAGCCAAATCCCAGTCTTCTAAACTTCTCTGGGCCACATCAGACTCTGTGGACCACTTCCAGTCAGTTTCCACATCGAATGGTCCTTAAACTTGCCCTCCATCACAGGTTTTGAACTTGAATGAAGATCTAACTGTGGATTGGGTCTCTTGGATTTGTTGTTCTGTTGTTTCATGAGGTTTGTAATTGTCCAAATTGTCCAAACAGTAAACAGAATAGAGATTATTACACAACATATCCTTATTTTCTCATTCCTAGCTCAGCAGATCCACCTCTGTGCTGAAGCTGGTCAGGGTCCAGCTTTGTGTTTGTGCCGCTGATCTCCAACACAAATAGGCCTTTTGAAGACTTCAGCCTTTCTTCTGCTGTTGCTGAAGGAACCTAACTGCAAGATGAAACCCCCGCTCTTCCGTTTGTCTGGTAAAGTTTTTTTTTTAGAATAAGCATCAACAAAAGTGTGTTCAGAAATCCAGACGATCCTGATGATGAAACGGCGGCTTCACAGAGCAAAGGACAGCGAGTGGGCTGATTATCGACTCCCCTGCCGAGAGATGAGTCTGTCTGTGGTTCAACAGAAGTGTCATCGCCTCTTCATGGTGCCGTTCTCTCCACAGCAGCGAACTGCAGCGTCAATCCCAAACTCATCTCATCTGAACCAGCCGCATAGTCGTGCTCTCGCTTTACAGCTTCAGGCTGCAATTTCATAAACTACATCTGCAAGAATTTTACATCCAACTCTCTCTCTCTCTCTCTCGCTCGCTCGCTCTCCCCTCCCCTCTGTGCAGGAGAGAGATACAGTGAAAGAAAAAGTCGACTCTCCTGCCATCCAAGACTCCATTATGTTTTTCTCAGCCTTGGCAGCATGACCATGTTCCTGAACTCACACACACCTTCACATGTGGTGTACCGTGTTCCTAATAAAGCTGTGACACTGGTTTCTTCACTAGTACAAACACTAATTACTGTTACTGTCACCGATATTTTTGCTATCAGAGGCTCTATTACTGTGCATATTACTCTTACTGCCATTCAAGCCACGCCTACTTCAGGTCTGATCAGAAGCTTGGGGACAACATGCGTCAGAAGCCCAACGCGAGATTCATTCTCATGGATTTATTATAAAGACGAGACAACAGTTCCATCGTCAACCTCTTATCCTGCGTACAGGGTCGCATCCCAGCTGACATTGGGCGAAAGGCGCGGTACACTACATCATAGACGCACAACCACTCACACTCTCACCTAAGGACCATTTTTGGAGACACCAACTAACCTGCATGTCTTTGGATGGCGGGAGGAAGCCGGAGCGAACCCACGCAAACAACATGCAAACTCCACACAGAAAGGCCGGGGCAACCGGGGTTTGAACCCACGACCTTCTTGCTGTGAGGCGACAGTGCTAACCACTTCACCACCTTGCCACCCGACACCAGTTCCTCAGTAAAAAAAAATCCAATATGTAAAAACAAGTGAAGCAGACACTGTGTGAGGTATGAGATCAGAAAACCTCTTTACTGTTTGTTCTACTGTCACCAGTCGTGTTTCTGCCACTGGCTCGAGGAATCAGGAACAAGACTTATGATTTAATAAGGATTCCTCTTGAAACACCACTAAAGACTAGATGTTATAAGAGTCACAACACCAGAAACTGAAAACATGAGGAGAAGGTTGGAAGTATAACTACTGCTGTCAGTGTTCATGTGAATCCTCTGAGCCACAGGAGCAGACAGAAACTGTCAGCGTCCAGTTTAGACTCACTTTATTATGTATGTGTGTTAGCAAAGGGGCTGAAAGGAGCTGCAGCAGCCTGATCTGATCCTGTGATCGCCGCTCGGTACGGACTGTGGGGTGTCTTTTTTTAGAACAGCAGTGGTTGTAGTAACAGAAGAGCACACTCTGATCTTAATGACCCAACTTTTATCTAGGCTAAGCTTTTTATGGGACGAGCACATTAAATAGTTATGAGAGGGTGCTCTGGAAACGCACGATGAATCAAATTAGCCCAATTACTGGGTGCTGCTGACTTCCCCTCGGTGTGTTCAAGGAGACATCAGATGTTCTTTGTGAGATTTTGCTGCTCTCCTGTCCTACTTGGCTGCTGCTGATGCTCGGAGAGGGCCAGCTGTGACATGAGGGGGATCCTGGCTCCAGATCTGAGCTGCAGATTTGTGCTTTAATTGGTCAAGACTGAGCTCTGTAAAACCAGCTGGTGGCTAACACAAGCTGTGTGCACACTGTGTGTTGGTAGCTCATCAGTGCTTTAGCTTTACTAATCCTGACGGTGGCGCTGCAGGAAACACAAGGTGACTAAACGTTTTAAAAAGGTTAATCTTCTGGGGAGCAGGAATGTGATCAGTACATTAGCAGAGATTCCTCTGTAAGTGACTTAACCCTTCCTCTCCTCTCGAACCCCCAGTAACAGCGACCAGTCAGACCATCTCTACACAGCAGCTGCCAGCAGACATCAAACCTCTGGATATGGCTGCTCCTCCGTCTCTGCTGTCACCTCCCTGTTGTTGTCAGCTTTCTGTTTTTACAGCTTAACATCTAACACACCTGATGAGTTTATGTGTTGCTTTATTAACAGACGTTTAATCAGGTCAAAAGAGGAGCCAAGGGCATCTCAGCTCCTCTTAATAAGACATGAGCTCTTTATATTATTATTAATTTTGGGGGCAACATTCTATGATTTGCCGTTTCTATTTGTCAGGATCTTCACCATCATGGATCATGTGTAAACTATAATGGACATGTGATACATACATGAGGGTGATTCATCACTTTAATAAAGATATAATGCTATTCTTGTCATTATGGAAGCCGTCACTTTAATGACCTTTCTTAGTCCCACTCTGTCTGTAACCTCAGTGAACTCTAGTTAGCAGTTGGATCGAGTTGGTGGAGACAAAAGAAAAAAGATTACTTTGAAGACTGTGATGCTGAGTGCAGTGTGTTCTGACGGACTGATTACCCAGGAGGGACAGCAACGAATGCAGTGATCAGATGCTGTCATTCATTCTGTGTGGGCCTGTGATAAGTTGCTGTTCTTGTTCTGTGGTTGTTGACATACTGTGCAAGCTGCTTTGTGTTGATTTGTCACTATAGGCTGGCTAAAGCTAGTTTGGCTGTTTGATAGTCTGAGACAGCAGCTGTGGTGGTTTGAGCGCCAGGCTGTGATTTTTGCTTTGATAGACTTGGCACTTTGGCTGCTGTCCGTGGTGCTGATAGAGGCTGCAGGTTTGCAGTTGCATGGCGTTGTTGTGTGTCTGTACACCCGTGTGGACGTCAGCATTCTTGTTGGCGTGGTGGTGGGGTGCACAAGAAAAAATGTTTGCACCAGGGCAAACGTCACCCATGGGTTTGCGGACCGCTGCTTTAAAGCCTTGAGTTTGGCATTTTCGCTGTCGCCACCTTGGTTTTTATGGAACCAGAAGTGACCATATTTGGACGAGAGGGTGGAGCTGGGAGAGGGGCAGGTTGCTGTAATAGCTAATTGTCAATCACAAGGTAGCCCCCGCCCTAAAACATACCCTGCTTTCTGGTCTATCGTCCTCTAAACGGGAGCATAATTTACTTTACAGAAACAAGCGACTGAGGCCGTAAAGTCTTTGGGAAAGAGTTTACTGGGTGATAAAAAAAGCTGAGACGCAGCCTCATTATGTCATGGACTTCTGTACAACACAGTTCACTTCCCAGACCTGGTGGTTCCAGCTCGTTCTTGTTAGTCTCTCACACAAAACAAAGATCCAGATGCATTTGCTTTATAAACGCTGCATCTCTGTTTTAGGTGTTTCACCCTCAGCCTTTTTCCTGTCATGTGATCAGATGTCTCCTAAAGATTTTCCTGGTTTTCACTTTATAGCTGGTGTTTGGATTTGACTCTGTGTTGGTTTGCCTCTTGCTTGTAGCAGTAAACAATAAAAATTAAAGTAGAGAAACATTGTTTAGATGCAGTTTACCATAAAGTGATTTAGAGAATTAAGTCTTTATTGCATTCAAAATGTCAAAAGTAAATGTAAATATTCAAGCAGCAAAACCATTATTCCCTGACTGACCTGGTGAATTAAACATAAGCATGTTATTTATGTGGGTAAAGATTAGCAGCTGTTGGGGGAAAATGTGGCTCATTAGGGCTGCAGGGCAAAAGTCTCTCAGCTGCCTCGAGCAAATTCTTCCTGATGCAAGAAGTCTGCATTCCTACACTTAACTTCAAAGACAGCAAGAGGCAACTGGATGGCTATTAGCATAGATTAGCATATACCTACCAATGCACTCCACTTTCCAGCAGCTGTTTGTTTAAACACTGTGATGGGAGGTGTCCCAGGAGAAGGCTTTTTCCATCACATCCTTCATGAAGCATGCCTACTTTGTGAATTATTAACTAGTGCTGCAAGTATATTTAACATTTATATATCTGCCGTTTCTTTTCAACAGTAATAATAATAAACATTCAAAATAAATCTTAAAGCCCCTTTTAGATTGGAATTTTGGTTTTGGCACATTTCCTGCATGGCTGTCACTGACATATAAACCCTTCCTCTCCTCTCCATCTCCCAGTAACAGAAGCCAGTCAGACCATTGCTTCACAGATTTCTCTGGATGATCGGTATGTGACAGAGAGTTTGAGCTTTCTGTGGGCTGTTTGTGTCCAGTGTGAGTTCACAGGTATCTGACGGAGAGAACGAGACACAGTCCAGCAGCAGTTCAGCATCTAACACACCTGATGAGTTTATTTGTTGCTTTATATACAGACTGTTAATTAGATTAAACCAAAGGTGTGAGCTACATGGGAGCAGGGGGATCAGCTGCTCTTAATAAGATACAATATATACCAAAAGTTTTAAGAAACCCCTCAGAGTCAGACAGACGTTCAAATCACTTCCATGGCCAGAGGTGAATAAAATCCAGCACACAGGCTGCAGACTGCTTCTACAAACATTTGTGAAACAATGGGTGGCTCTCAGGAGCTCAGTGAACTCAAAGGTGGTACCGTGATAGCTTCCCACCGTGCAGTGAGTCCATTTGTGAAATTCCCTCACTGCTAAATATTCCACCGTCAAGTGTAAGTGGTGTCATAACAAAGTGGTAGGACCAACAGAAACTCAGCCCTGAGGTGGGAGGCCACAGAAAATCACAGAGCGGAAGCTCAAGAACAGTGGGAACGGGTTTCCACGGCCGAGCAGCTGCATCCAAGCCTTTGGTGTGGAGAAGCTGACTGGCCTGCACAGAGTCCTGACAACAAGCCAACAGAACACCTTTGGGATGAATTAGAGTGCAGACTGCGAGCCCGGCCTCCTCGTCCAACATCTGCGCCTGACCCAGGGCTGGGACAAAAAATCGGCCCACCCCTCACACATACACCATCGTTCCATTTAGGGGGTCAGTTTAGGGTTGTGATGAAACACTGAGACACGACTTTGCTGAAGATTGGTGTCCATGACTACAAGACAAGAGTATATTTTAATAGACCTATTTATAGATGAAATATTTGATGGGGGGCCGGGGGGTCCTCCCCCAGACGATTTTTAGCATTAAACAGTTTATTTCTACGGTGGCTCCGAGGGCTCAGTGAGGAATATTTTTTTTGAGGGATACGATTTTTTTTTGAGGACTACTTTGCGTCCCTTCGCAATACTTTTGCATTCCCTCGCAAAATGTTTTGCGTTAGCTCGCAATTCTTTTCTTCTTCCGGTTCATTTGAGCCGTATGTATTTCTGCTCAGTCAGCTGCTTCCAGCGCTATACACCAGGACGGTATGGACCAGCTAATTGAATTTTACTTCGAACTGGGCATTAGCTACGCTGACATTGTTCTACTACTCAATAGGCATGGTTCTGTTATTAGTAAAAGTACACTTAAACGGATTCTTAGATCCAGAGGCCTCTCCAGAAGAAAGCAGTACGGTAATCTGCAGGATACTGTCGGTTTCATTCGTCAACAGTTGCTGTACTCAGGACAACTGCACGGATACAGATGGATGTATTATAAATGTGGAGAGCATGGCCTAAGAGTGAGAGAAGAGGACGTCCGCTTGATTTTGAAAGAGCTGGATTCCACAGGGGTTTCACTAAGGAAAAGGAGACGTCTACAGAGGCGGAATTACTTCTCTAAGGGACCAAATTTCATCTGGCATATTGACTCTTATGATAAACTCAAACCTTTCGGCATTTCTGTTAATGGCTGCATTGATGGCTTTTGTAGAAAAATCATCTGGCTCAACACATACACCACAAACAGCGACCCAAAGGTAATTGGAGGGTATTATGTTGAAGCAGTCGAGCGCCTTAAAGGATGTCCACAAGTTGTGAGAGGAGACCTCGGCACGGAAAATGGACATGTGCGGGACTTTCAGCGTCTTCTGCGTTCCATCCACCCTCAAATAATTGACAGTTATTTGGAGGGAGCAAGCACAGCTAACCAAAGAATAGAATCCTGGTGGGGATCTCTTCGAAAGCAGTGTGCTGAGTTCTGGATAGCCCTGCTGACGGACCTCAAAGATAACGGATTATTTGATGGAGGCTTTCTGGACAAAAGCCTTGTGCAGGTTTCCTGCATGGGGCTGATTCAGGTGAGATGATGTGACATGTCTTTTATCTTTTTAAGCTACTGTATGTAACTACAAACCGTGACACCCCTTATCCAAAAACATATATTTAGAAAATGTTGTCTTCCTGTTTACATTATTCTTTATTTCCATTGTCCCTAAATTGCCATAAAAGCATCAGAGATGGCTAAACGTGCAATTTAAATGTACGTTTTTATGGATTGGTTATACATTAATTGCCAGTGTGAATGAAGTAGATCATTTACCTTTAAGAAAGACTAAGGCTATTTAAAGTACAAGTACAACCTGTATTGCAGAATGACTGTTTTCAGAATGACAGTCTAACTATAGCCTAGACTACAGGATTACTACTGATGCATAGACCTGTATAAGCATTTGAAAATAAATGGAGTAACCTTTACTATTGGGAGGTTTATTCTGTAACACTGTATCGTCTTCTTTAAGACAATCATAGGTATATAGCCTATGTAAAATCTTCACCGTATGTGTAGTGGAGTAAAAAGTACAATATTTCACTATAAATGTAGTGTAACCTATAGCATGGAAAATAGAAGCACTTGAGAACAATTGCAATGAAATACTTAAATGAGGATACATGTTAGTTACTTAGCAAATGTTACATTGTTTTTAATTTTGAGGCATAATTTGCTAATTGAAAGAAGGCTGAAAGTGTTTACATTTTCTATTTTAGGATGACTTGGATGAGACAGCAGAGGTGTGGTCTTCACACATGATCAGGCCATCAAAAAATACCAATGTGCCAAGCGGCAAGCCCGGCGTCACGTATGCACTGCCAGAGCTCTACGGAACCAGGGACTACCTCTCTATTGTGGATGATGGAGATCTGCAAATGTGCAGAGCAGCATGCACTTTTCGTCTAAGATGTGTATGACATATGCAACATCATCATGGCAGAATCACAATTGGTTTATCCAAGAGACCCATATGATGCAATAGACTTGTACATACATTTAAGAGATGTTATTCTTGCTTCTCTGTGATCAACTTGCCTTTCACTAGAAAAGCCAAAACCTGCTGGAACACACTACAACAGAGACCTGTATACCAGGACGTAATATTTACATCCAGCCCCCAGTTTTATGATCTATGTAATTTGATATTATTATGTTACCATAAAATAAGAATCTAGAGTCTTATGAATTGTCATTAAATAAGTACTTCCCATTTAAATAAAACATAGGGAAAATATCATTCTGTTATACTATTACCATCTGTCCATCTTTCTATTTCATTGTTTTTCTCATACACACTGTTGCATAAATGTGTAGGGGTCTTTTTTTGGTTTTTTGCTGGAATGTCCTGGTTTAGAGGTGGACATTGAATGTTTATTTTGACGCTTACCGTATTTTACAAAATTATGTTGTCATGTCTGCTGGCCTACGTATACAGAAATCAATAGGATTATTGTCTTTGTGCAAACTGTACCAAACAATGTTGGGTTTGCCTTTAGTGACAAAGTCCTTCATCAGATTTAAGACAGCCATATTTACTAATGTAGAATACATTATTTATTAAGCATAAAAAATGGTGTTGCAAGTAATGCTATTGTATACTCCTCTG
>JAPMOB010234794.1:0-39849 GCA_029875015.1 Lepomis gibbosus | reverse complement strand
AATAAAGACAATAACTATCAGTTGCAGCCCTAAACATATTACCTGATGAAAAAATAAAAAAAATGAAAGAAAAAAAAAGACTTAAAAACAAGCAAATATCTTGAAAGGGGGGACAAACACAGCAGATAAAAAAAATCCCACCATTTGGGCTACGATGTTTCCATCCTTGGAGCATGAGCGCTCAGATCAAACTGGAGCAAAATGAGAGCCAAACGTGTGACATCACTGTGGGAAACTGGGGCAGCTAATATTGGTGGATGACTGCTCACAGGCTCAATCAGAAATATGCATGCAAAGGGCGACTAACCATGTAAGAGGGCTGTCTGGTTTAACAGTGACCATCTCACAAACAAAAGACAGGTTTTTGGTGCTTAGTTGTGCCCACAAGCAAAACTGTAAACCTTTCCTATTCTCTCTTGCAGGACTATGTGCACAACAACAAACTATATAATTATCTATTAACTTTTAGTAGAGTTTTGTATGTATTCTCATTTTTACTTTGTAATCTAATATTTTAGCAAAGCGGAACTAACATTTTGGACATCAGGTGACACAAATATCCAGAGTGAGTCACAACAAGTGAGGCTGCAATACGAGAGGAATCAAGTCTAGAGCAGCAGAGAGGTTGTGGGAAACACTGTCACAAACTGAAACCATTGACAAATTACTTTCTGTCCATAAATGGTACTGGACCATCTTTATATGTGCAGGAGATGTGGAAAACCCACAAGTATAATTTTTTAAAACCCTATTCAAAACGTGATTAATTCCTTAGCTCCTCCACAATAACAACAGATTTTATAGGTTAGAGATGTTAGCGAGTTTGTTTGTAAGGCCTGAAGGCAAGGCTAACAAGCTTTTACAGCATGGAGAAAAACATGACCAATGTACATACGACTACGCATCACATTACTGTAAACAAATAATAATAAATAATTGATTTTAAGCAACAACAAAAACTGCAAAACAAAGCAAGAACTATGTCAATAAAAAAAGGCTTGGTTAAAAAGATGAGTCTTGAATCTAGATTCAACAACTGAAATGGACTTAGCATTGCAGACTGAGCTCTGTCCCCTCGTCTGTCTCACCTCACCAAATCTACAACATTGATATAGTCGAGCCACACACACTTTAAACTTATTTTTTGGAACATTCCTCTTAAAAGGGAACCGAGAAACCGTTTAGAAACACTTTTCTTACAATAGGAACCGAAAAAAGCACCATAAAGTCTGGAGGTCACAGATGAACCCACAGAAAAGAAATGCAACTTCACAACTACACTTTTCTATTCAATTTCTAGAAAAACAAAACTGAGCAAAATAAGACCCTCCTCTCACTTCGACATCAAACAACGTCAGGAAAACATGTTGCATGTTTCTGCCTCAAATTCTTTAGACAGCAACTCACACATGTTAAACAAAAGGTCTAGACTTCAATGTTCTTCACGCCAGCAATAAAAGGATGTGGCTGTCAAGATTGGGAGGAGGGTTTTTTGGATGATCCTGTCTATGCAGACTAAATATTCACAGATTTACATTTCAGCTGTAAACATACTGTATGAATAAATTCAACAGTTTTAGGTAAATGGACTGTTGAATACAAAACTATAATTAAGGGGTAAACAGTTCAATTCAATTGTATTTATATAGCGCCAAATCACAGTTGCCTTGAAACCTTTTACTGTGACTAACAGCCTACCATATCTTTATTTGGAAACGTATACGTTAAAAAGGGACACAGAGCTAAACAACAAAGACGCATGAAGAGGCTGGAGAGATGGCTGGAGAGTTAGCACACATGTGGACCAACTCAGTCTCTAAGTGAGCGTCTCTGTAGGCTATTACAACACCCTGGATCACTTCGTGCACACATTAAAAAAGAGCCCTACGAGGAGTTGGAGGCACTAAGAGCACTGACGTGCATTTAGGGAGGCCTGAGGGGAGAAATGTTTCCCCTGCTTCTTCACTTCCCTGCATTAGGGATGGCTCCTCTCTCTCTCTCTCTCTCTCTCTCTACACACACATGTTTGGCCCCACCCCCCCTCCCCCTCATCCATACCACTCCACTTAATATGTGATATCATTATGGTTACATGGAGAGCTGCGCTTAATGGAGCCAACAGAAGTAGAAGGCTGGAGCTGAGAAAAGAGATTACTAAGAGCGCTACATTGCATGTGGAGAGGATGGATGGAGAGATGGATAGATTAAGGGACAGAAAGAAGAAGGTATCGATGGGTAAAAAGAAAAAATGAAGACAGGAGCGCAAAGGTTTTATCAAGTAAATTTGAAAATTCTGAATGAGTGAAAGCCACTTAAGTTCTTGCCAACCACAGCATATAGTGTGGGTTTAAATGTTAATGTGAGACAGTGCAAATTATATATTTTTATCCCATGAATAATTTTTTTAATTCTCTCTCCTACTCAGTTAAAATATCAACACATCATTTTTCTATAAAACATAACATGACATCTTAACCTTACAAAATGTTTAATTTCCTATAGGACAAATCTCAGCCGTGATGCAGCAACACATCTCTGTGCTTTCGCTAGCCCCCCGCTCTGATGTGATTAGCAGAGATCATTGCTGGGGCGTAACAAACACTTGATATGCAATTACCCCTGCAGTTAGGTGCAACAGCAGGGCATTGATCAAAAGTTGAAAATCTGTACTTTGTGACGTGATCAATAATTTGATGATTGTGCCAGTGTTTCCCATTGTGGGAGGCCACAGCTTCGCTTATTAGCGT
The DNA here is from genome assembly GCA_029875015.1 of Lepomis gibbosus. NCBI lineage: Eukaryota > Metazoa > Chordata > Actinopteri > Centrarchiformes > Centrarchidae > Lepomis > Lepomis gibbosus. The sequence goes on along the minus strand of JAPMOB010234794.1, from coordinate 37,102 downwards.
TGAATTACATCAGTAATCATGGTGTTACATGATTAAATATTATTCCTGTAAATGAGGCAAAGCTGCCCCCCAAGTAACTACAGTGTGATGTTCCAGTACTAGATTAAAAAGGTGCAAAATTTTACAGGCTGGTAGACCGCAAACAGAGGATCAAATACTGACATCACATGGCCTCTTCAGCCCCACTGACCCCCAGGTGGGTAATCATTACAAATGCATGGCATTGTACAAGCATTGTTCATACCTACAGACTTTCATTTTAAATCATTGTAAATGTATTTGTTAAACAACAATGGTATTTGATACAATGGCGCAGCCATGACAACACAGCGTCTGGGTTTGTGTGAGCAACATTCAGCTGCAAGTAAGTGTTGAAACAAGAAGAAGCTGAATGTCACAGTCATTTAAAGGCTTTAGAGGTTAAACCGATAGGGATGGGGGAGTGGGAGGAACATAAGGCAGAGAGGGGCATCAAGCCAGCTAATGATGGTACCTGACATAACTGGTCTCCAATTAGCAGGAGCTTTAGGTTAAGTTTGCAGACATAATCGTGATCGTGAAAGTGTAGGGATGCACAAAGTTACATAGAACACAGTGTCTTTACATGGTCTACTATTGATAGCTAAAGAAGTCTCAAAAAGGGTTAGCTTGTTATTTATTCCACTGTATTTCTCTTACATTTCTATGATTCCTTTAGGATCTCCTTGCCAATGAAGAAATTTGGCAGGATTGTTCATCATTAAAAGTTACAACTACCTGTTTTAATAACATTCTTCCATGACCCTTACCATGATGTTGAGCTTTATGCACTAAAGGCTACCTAAACATATAAAGCATTTTAACTAACTGCTCTAAATTCTATAAAATGCAACACAAAGTCCCCGTCTACTGACTATTGACTGAACTTTTCATACAAAATAAAAGGAGGAATAAAAAATTCAGGAATAACAAATTCAAGAGTTGAAAGTGAAAGCTATGCATATATTATATAGTAGTGCCTGGGACTGTTTGAGGTGTGTTCAGAGAGGTACAAATGTGTATCATACCAGCATTTTCGGAGAGGGAGGAGAAGTCCTCTCTGGGGTAGGAGGCCGAGGGCTGGATGAACATCCCCTCATCAAATCCCTCTTCAGGCTCTGGTGGAAAGTTGTACACAAAACGCCGGGTGGTGGTCTGTTTTTTCCTCCGTCCGCTTCCAGCCGCAGCATCCGGTGCTTCTCGCTTTATAGCGGCCGGTGCTGCTGCAGCTCCACCCGTGGCTGGCTCGTTCCAGACGAATACCTGTACCTGGCCACTCGCCGCCCGTGTGTCATTGGTCTCTGCTGAATCCGACGAGTTGTCATTGTGGGTCCAGTTACCAGAGGCTCCGGGGGTCACAAGGGCACAGCCCTCACCCCCAACCACTGTCACCTCTATATCGCTGGTCTCCTCCTTCACCCTGCTACCTTCGTCTTCTTCTTCCATTGCATCCTTTCCTTGGTTGTTGCTGGCCTTGATTGACAGCTTTGACAGGATGCTTGTGGCCCAGAAGTTGCTCGGCTTTCGGTCCAGCCCTCTCTGTCCCTCTTTGGAAACCATCTGCCTCTTGTTGTAGTCCACCACCACTGAATCAGGAGCCTCCTGCTTGATGCTTATATTCAGGGCATCCTTTATAAAAGCCCTACACGAATGTACAACTTCTGTCATCTGGAGGTAACTCGCAACAGACATCACCTCAATGGCATTTTGGCTTGTGAGCAGCAGATTCCCGGAGTAGAGAAAGTCGAGGATAACTGAGAAGCCCTGCACCGCCGCAACATCCAGGTGCGTGACCGTGGCTAGGTCTTGGGCCTCGCTCTTGGTTAGACAGTAGAGGGTTTTGAAATAGCGGCTGCCCGCCACCAGAATGTTCTTGTGTGCGCGGAACACCTGGCCCGAGACGACTATGTTGACATCACAGAGGATGCCACTTTTGCGTTGCTTGTCCAGCTCCTGGAGAAGCTGGTAACAGTAGGAGTTCTCATTGGGCTTGTTGCGGTAGTCTTCCTCTGAGGAGTTAGTGGAGGGACTGGCGTTGTCTGAGGGCCTCACCATCTCCTTTTACGTGAAAGAGAAGAAGAAAGAGAAACATTATTGCAGGAGACGTGTGTGCGCGTACAACTAATTTGCAAAAGCAAGCACAAATGCATGCATACACAAATATATTTTCCCTTCATGTAACTCTGTCTATACAAAACAGACACACAGACATACACCCTCGGGGTTCCTGGTGTAACACTGACACACCTGCCCTAGGGGTGAAACCGGTTTGACAGGCTTCTGTAATGGAGGCGATGGGAGAGAGGAAACTATAAGGTGTGTTATTTTAAGGCTAGGTAGTATTACACAGCCCTATAATAAATTCATTTCCTCGATTAAACTTAAATTCCACAACTCCTAATAGAAAATAATTTAACATATTCACGCAATGCATACCCATTTACTGTACAATCACAAATTATTATCTGTGCTTTCCACAAACAATTGTGCTGTTTTGATTTTCTGAAGACTTTCCTGCTCACCTAATTATATTTTAACTAACTATATTTTTCAGAATGCATTTCGACAGGCCCATACAATGTGTCCAAACTTTTTGCCTTCACTGACTCTGAGCTGAGGGAGCACAAGTTTAAAACAACACTGACATCTCAAAAGGCAGCTTAATTCAGTGGGTGTTTAAATCGGTGGACAAATTAGCATCACTGATCATAATTTATTTCCTTTAAAGCAACAGTGAGATATTTATTTTGTCAAGTTGCCATAATTCACTAGTAACACAAGAGTGTGTCTTGGTTTTCAGAAGACCTCTAGACAAAGGCAGTTTCACTTTCAAATTTGCCGTAGGTTATCACCACCAAAGCTAGACCAGAAATCAGACTTGTAAAAATCAGAATTTTACACACATTTAGCTACTGTACAGTTAAATAATCTTTGACTTTAAATTGGAAGCTAGATGTTAAATCCATAATTAGACCTGGAGGAGGGCACAAGTGTCCAAAGCAGGACACACAACGTGGCTGTGGAATGGGAGGGGAACTGGCAGAAGCATAGAAATACCCTGTAACAGCACCACTCCACCTCCCCTGCTCCCCCTTAACAGGGCAAAGGGCCAGCCTGGTACGGAGCAGAGGAGAGGGGAGTGTATCCACATGTGTGTGTATGCGTACATATGCAAAAATACATGCATTAACTCATATCCATACATGCAAAAAATACACAACCAATAAAACAAAACAAAAATGCATATACACCCTGCATGTACAAAAGTCTACATTATGATTTTGACACTACACGCACAGCATACAACCCCAGCTCATTTTAGAATTGCACAGCAGATGTCCTAATCCAGAATAATTCACATTGCTTGAGCTCTGCATTTTTGCCCCCACCCACCACCATCTCTTCTGCGCACACACGCATGTACACACACACACACAAACCGAGCTGCCTACACATACACACAGCTGGGGTTTCAGCTTGAGTAATTCAGATTAAATCCATTTCTCTGAGGTCCCCACCCCACCCAGCCCCCACCCCTACTCCCTCCACACTGCAGCTCTTGTCCAGGGCAGCCTGGGCACACAGGATAGTATAGGGGGGCTTATCATCCTCTGCCACAGCTGGAGGGGGAGAGATTGAGAGATGGGATAGAATCAAATGAGAGGCAGAATGAGGGAGGAGGGGGGGATTGGACATACTTTGCAGGCTAGAAGAAATAAAGGGAGGACAGAGGGACAGAAAATAATTGAAGACAAGAGAGCAGAAATGTTGAGTTCTGATGGGGAAGAGGAAAAAAAAGTAGAAACGGAGCTGATAGAAAGAAGTGTGAAACAACAATGTGAAATGGTTGGAGCATAAAAGAGAAAGGCCTGATAACACACGCACAAAGAGAACGAGGGAGAGCATGAGGCCGAGACTGAGTGAGCGAGACCTTGAGCCTCGAGAAAAAGGGCGGAGGAGAAAATGTGGAGCAGAGGGAGCCGGAAAGCTAGTGCCAGATAGAGAGAGAGAGAAGGAGTTGGGTCACCCCATTTTAGCCTTCACAATAGCCCGTGTTCTCCCCGAGGCTCATTGTCCACTCACTGTGGGCCTTTGTGAAAGGGCTCGGCACTCACTCTCTTATTACACAGCATCTCCCACTCGCAAGCATAGAAAAGGAGCCAGGGTGAATGTGGGTGAGGCGAAGAGGATGGGGAGAAAAATTATTCCATGACATACACATCAAAGCCTCTTGAGGGGATTGGTCATCATTTTGAGTACTGTGCTGGAATATATTGGTGTGGTGAAGGGCAGGAGTGCTATCACAACAAGAGGAGTTGGATTGGTGTTGGTCGCACCCAGTTTTTGCTGCTTTGTTTTTGTGTACTGCTCTTCTCTTTTGAAGTGTACATCCAACATACTTTCAAATTGCCGGGCTAACAGGAAGATGAATAATGTTTAGTGTCCTGCAACAAAAATAGAGAAGACAGCGAGGGTTGAACAAGAAAAAAAGAGCCCATGTTAGAAATGGCAAATGTTCTCAGACTCCTAGTACCTGGGAATTTGTCTAACGAGCCATCCCACCCCCAAACCCCATGACTTCTCACAGCTTTTATCCATTACACATAGCAAGGAAACAGGCCAGAGAGGTAAGTCTTTGCCTAGCGGTTCTGATATGAGCTGTGTATGTGTGTGTTACACTTATTGGAGTCAGACTAGAACAGCCTGGTACTGGATAAGTTGCTCCATACTGGCCTCATCAGCAGCATCATCCTTTCTCCAGATGTGCCACGTGTGAGCTGGGAGCTTAGAGAACCAGCAGACCAACCCTGCACAGCAGATGCTTAGAGGCAAAACCAGCCTGTGCCAAGAGAGAATGTGGGGACAATATCAACCTCCCCCAGTTGTGACGTGGCTAGGTTTTTATTTGATCCAGAGATGGTAAGGGCAGAAGGACGAAAGAGGGCGCTGGGTTGAAGAAGAATCCTTTGATCTAGGTCTAACATTGGTGCTTCAAAACAGACAGTGAACGGCCAATAAGAATTGATTTACAGGTGGATTAAACAAAACAAGATGGTCACAAATTTGAGCTTAGTAAAGCACTGGCCAGTCAGGCAGACCTCTAACAGATCATGTGATACAGCACTGTTCCCATGCAACATGATGACACACTGGAACCAGCTTTTGTTTACCATTTACCCATACATGTTTGCCTCCATCCCCTCACTCATCTACCCCCACCCACCATCAATCCCATGACCAGCCCAACCCTGAGGCTATCTCCACCGGTCTTTCACTAACTCCCTACATCTAACTGTATGCTTTCCTCAATCCCCCCCTCCTCATCTAACCAGTCTGTCCCCAGAAGCTGGAACAATACAGTAGTGTGTGTTTGGCCCAAGGTGTGGGAGTGCTGCACTGAGTGTCTAACAATGCTCTGACAGAAGAGGCAGAGCTGGGGGGTGAAAGAAAACGAGGGGAAGGAAGAGTCACTGACGGATTCAACAAGAATTCTCCCTCTGGCTCCACTCCACCCCATTCCCCTGACCTGTGGCCCCCAATAAACATCCCATCTATCTGGCAGACACCAGACAGCAATGGGCGGGTCTCCTTTCCCATTCGGGGAGACTTGCTGTTAACAATGGGTGTTGTGTTTGGGGGTGTAAAAGACCTGTATAGGTCCCCAATATCTCACTTTCCCTTGGGGATCAATAAAGTGTTGCGTTATCATATCTTACACCCCATTCAGACAACACCGTGATGCAGGTAACATTTGTTTGGCCGTCAAACTGAATGGAGCTACGTGGATCGTCTGACATGGCTTCGGGAGCCTCATTCTGGCCCGGTTGTAATACAGTTTGGATATTGGACAGGTTAGGGGAACAGGTGTCTGTATTAGTGATGAAAATTAAATTTGTTATTGACTTTGAAGCAAATAAACAAAATGAGAGAGACAAGGAAGTGCAAAAGTGGGTTAGAGAGAAAGAGGCTGGATGTGTAGAGAACTGCTACTAACTTTATGCTGCAATTATGCAATGTACCAATGTGTGTTATGTGGAACTACAATTGTCGAATAATCTCTGTAGATGGTGAGGACAAGGGATAACTCTGTGACCATGAATGTAGGTCAGACATTATCTTTTATTAAAAAATTTTTATTTAAAAATTAATAAAGAAAACAAAACAACGGTTACTAGACTTATACGGGGCCCACGTATGTGATCTTATATTTGATCAAAGGGAACTGACAGTTTACTTTTGTCTCATCTTAAACTTTTCCCAGTGAGCATAGGGAACAATCTGAGCACAAGACAGCCTTAGAGAATTAAGGACAACGGCCCCCTTCTCCAAGGAGACCCACATTCACCACAGCTGCCCTGGTGTGCTAGGGCTAATTGAGTTAGCTTTAACGAATGCAGAAGGGGCCTGACTAACGTCAGGAATGGGTAAATAGAACAAGACATTACCTCGCACCATAATTCCCCTTTAATGTACTGCTTCACAATGCTGCCATACACTGCTGATCATTATCTCAACAGTGGTATATACAGTAGTATGTATGACAACTGTCGTATTATAAAAAGGGCAGTCTCAAGAGAAAACCCGAATCTGAGGAATATCAACAGCAAAAAAATAATGCAGTTTTCATTTCCAATAGTGCAACAATGGGACTTTATCATCCCAGGTCTATTCTGCATAACGAAATGGCCTGGATAACCTCTCAGTACAGCGTCTGGGGTCCTTGTTGCTAGGGAAAAGCCACACCAAGCCCCTAATCCACTTCTACTGCTCTCCTTACCAATTAGAGATGTGTACAAAGTTAGTGGATCACTTTAAGTCATTCTGATTAGTGATTGCGTGTGCAAAGGAAGGAACTAAATGTGGTAGTGCAATCCTCTTCGCTCACAAAATTAGAGTCAAATAGCACCCCGCTCTTAATTCCCTTGACAACTCAGACCATTGTCAGAATAGGAGGTTCGCTGTAAAAACACACACGGAACAGTAAGTAACAGTAAGTTTATTTTTACAAATACAGGTCTGATGGGAGAAATGCCCTTTGGCACCCAATTGTTCAGGCAAATATGCACTCCCTGTTTTTATGAGGTCTCTGAAGGAATATCATAGAAATGTTGCCTGCACAGCAATAAAAACAACGAACCAATAAAAAAAGATCTAAAGCACATCAATAAAGACACAGTTCACCAAATAAACCTGGCTTGGTTGTTCTGAATTAAAAGCATTTAATAAACGGACACTGACAATAACTTTAAACCTGCCTCAAGCTTAGGCTACGGACGTTATACATTATAAAATGGGGTAATTTGCAATTTAGTATGGTTTCAGTCTTGTGCATACAGGACGGGGTCTTAACCATAAAATATACCCCAAAGGTATACCACTAGAGCCCAGTACTCCACAAATGTGCGGATGACAGAGTCAGGTGATGCCGTGTCCTTCTACTTCACTGACATCCTTTTCACTCTTTCATGCCTATCAAAAGGCTGCATATGAACCAGGCGAGCTCCAGGCAACATGATTTACTCCACTCCTCTTGTCCAGCCCTGCAAGTGACACCATCTATGGATTTTGGGGGGTCATTTTAACACAATGCCTCTAATTTAGCTCCCCAAAGGGAGGAGGAGGTGGAGGAGGAAGAAATGCGCTCAGAGGTCACCCGGTACTGCCAGCCAGCAGAACTGCAAGAGAGGCCAAGAGGCGGGGGGGGTTGGGTAGGGGTGCGGTTCCTCAAAGGCTGATAGGGTCGAGCCCTTGCCATTGTGTGACCTCTAGCAAGCTAGCAATCAAGACAGCTGCTGATGCAACAAAAGGGTGTGCTGTACAGTGTATATCAATAAACAAAAAAGTATTCTACAACACTGCCACTGTCCACTACTTGTTACTGATTTTGCAGACTTTTTAAAAATGAGTGACAGTAATTTTTCCACATCAAGTTAATCCTTCATTGAAAGAAACAGCCTCCGGTGTGATAGTTGCTAGCAGGTGTCATAGTAGTGCAGGTCTGAGCCTGTCACTTGACTGATGAGTGGACAACATTTTACTCGTCAAGTGAGTCCGACAGATTCGTGTCGCTCTCACTTAGAGGTGGTTCTGTGTTTTGCCATTCAGTAACTCAGACGACATTGGCCTCGCTAGGGGGTTTCCACCGCCGTCACTGGTCATCTACCTCCGGATAGACAGCGAAGCTAACTTACAAACGGCTACACGGCTAAGCTAGTTGTTAGCTCAGGTTAGCAGGCTGATGCTAGCTAATCAGCCCGGGGGAGGGATTGTGAAGCTTAGGTAATGGCCTATTTTCGCCTTCGTTATGTTTTAAAGTGGTAAAAAGTGTTGTTACTAGGAACAAACAAAACAAAAAGTGAGATGCTATCTCAAATGTGTGACAGGTAAGTATGGATACGTTAAGTAACTGAGCGAAACCGTCACGGACTTCAGCTAACATTACCTGTTTGGTGGGGTCATTTCTTCCGTGCTCAGAAGACAGGTGATGTCTCAGCAGCAAGGCCCGTTTGTAGTTGCGACTGCCTTTGACAAGCTCGTCGCTGTTTTTAGTGGCAATGTTGTGACACCACGAACAGGACATGATTCCCGTCTCCTGGCAAAATTTTAGCCATGGAAATTCTTGCAACCACGAAGCGTGGAATAGTGAATGTTTCTGAAGCAGCGTCTGCGGTCTCATCTCTACGCCAGATTTCCTGGATCCCGCCTCGCCTTCAGTCGTCGTTCCGCTTCCCGACTCCTGGCCGTCGGCGTTGTTGGGACCGTTCCCCGCTGTCAAGCTACTCCCCTCCCTGGACCCGTCCTCTTCTCCCAACGAGCCGACACGATTTTCGCCCTCCCCGGCTGCCCAGCTGCCCCCTTCCGGGTCCTCTTCTTCCTCCGCCTCGGGTTCCGTGCTATCGCTGACAGATCCAGCGCCCTCCACTCTCTTCTGCGATGATCCTTTCGCCCCCAGATCCCTGTCCTCCTCTTGATCCGGCCTGTTCCCGTTAAATTGTCGGTCTTGACAGGCCGGGGCCTCCCAGCTGTTACAGTTCCCCCCACCGATACCGCTGGAACCCGTTAACCCAGCTAATCCACCTCCTCGGAAAGCCAGCGACCTGCGGTTTCTCTCACCGGACATTTTTTTCTTAATATATATTATAATCTTCACTTTCTCAACAGTATCCCCTCCGACAAAAATAATCTGTTGGTAAAGGATGTATTCTTCCGACAGAGATGGACCGTCGTCGTTTCTTTTCCCCGCTTTGGCCCTCCCGGTGAGAGTATGTAGGTTATGCGGAAATAAATAAAGGTTTTAAACGCATAATGAATTTCAGGGTTCTCGCTGCGTCCGCGCAGGCCCCGCAGAGGTCGAATGGCAACGACTTTCCTCCCCACAATGCACCTCGACCAGGGAAAGGGGGGGCTGGAGAGGGAGGGGGCGGCTTTTAAAGGAAGATGGGGGTGCTGTTGATCAGCAAGGGGTCTTTTGTGTTTGAAGGCTGCACCCATGTTCCGCATGCTTTTCATGTTTTGGCTTTGCTTGTCTTCTCCGCCCATAATTGCTAACTTGTGCCCCACTTCAGCCCTTTGCTCTGCGGGGTTACCATAATATTCTTATAGTATTTCAATAAGAATTCTGTAAGAACTTTTAATGGGTGTATAGTTTATTCCAGTTTTAATTCATTTAGGCTACAAAAGATAAATGTACAAGATAAAATATTTGTATTACAATATGGACGTAGAACTCTATGAAGTATATTATGTAATATTAGTGTATAAATATATAGACTTCATATGTGTCATTTAATTATGATATTTAATTGAAATAAAGAGTACTATTCCATTACAATAGTGTTAACACAGTAATAAAACCTTCTTCTTTGCCCAAACCATGCAAGCATAATATTGAGTGTATGTCACCATAATATTATAGTTTATACTATATTTACATTTCTTACCCTATAGGTTGTATGCGTTACAACTTCAGATAAAGTCATGTGATGTGTAATCATTTGGATTGGCATCCTCCAGTGACCGATAAGATGTTATACTCTAGAAGTATTGTCACATATCAACATGTGTCTGAAGTCTGTTTCTGTTCCCTGTCAGTAAGAGGAAGTCCGGCAGGTGGCACTGTTTCATGTGAACCTCTATCTCTCTTGTGTATGTGTGTGTGCGCGCGAGCGTGTGAGATGCTTGACATAGTTGGGTGTATAATTTCAGTTCTGTCCAATTAAGGGCTTTGCACACAATGTGTGAACAAGAGTGGGATTTAACCCAGGTTTTGATTACAAATAGGTGGGAGTTGTATATCTCACTGTAATGGTTAAATTCCCAAGGGGCTAATAAGGCATGCTGTGTAAGATTAGTGTATCTATTTATTGCTCCAGCTTATACATGCATTGGCTACCAACATAACTACTGGAATGAATCTGACAAATGCAATTTCCGTGCAAGGACTAGAACAGTGTATGCCAAAGTATTCTCTCAGGTATAAAATAAATGTGCAAGCCTTGCAGGTATCAGAGATTAAGTTTCTGTCTTCAGCTAGGTAACAAATCACTGACTATATTCTTACAAGAATTACTTTTTTTTTTGGAAAATGATGATTTCACCTTAAGGGCATCACTGCCTAAGATATTTCCTTTAAGATCTAATGTTTCACTTTAGAAAGACACATGTTGGACTGACTACAGAGCCACTAGCTTTATTTCAATCCAGAGGTATGATGTGGGCAACTGCCAAAACAAACAAACAAAAAAACGTAAAAAGAAACATAGTTGGAGCAGGAGGCATTGAAATGTGAAAAATATCAAATACTATCAACTTATCAAATAAAGTGACACACTTTGTATGCATATAAAAGCTTCATTCCAAACATTCTTTCCACTGATAGGGTATCTTTGGCATACATTTACAACAGGTTAATACTTTACATGTGGCACACCAGTTATTTTCTTCTTACAAATATTTATTTTTTTTATATAGTTTTAGGTTTATATAACTGATACTTGGATTTTAATTTAAGAAGATAAATGTAGCTTTTTAATAGATACATTCCACATACTTAATTTATGCTGTGCTTACATGTGTAGATGAAGTGTGAAGTATTCATTCTATAATGTATAAGAATCTATAACCGAAGTATGATACATATGCATATTTGAATTTGTGTGGTGCAAAAAAAAGCCCAAACAACTACGTGTCGTCAGGCAGCTATGCGTTGTTGATGGCGTAAAGCTTGATCCACGTGCTCGCCTGTGTTTACACTGCTGCGTGCTGACGTCACAGCGAACCCCACCCCGCACGGCGAACATGAGAGAGAGAGCAGGAAGATCTGCTGCCGCCAAGTGAGCAACCAGCGGACTGTGGACATAAAACGACCAGAAACAACACTCAGCCGTGCAATGGAGGATGCAGAAAAAGGTAACCCATTTGCTTAAATATCTCTCAGTGACTGTGAAAATGTTTTGAAACTACTTTTGTCTCACATGAAAGTTAATAAACTAACTTTGCACGGTGATTAGAGTTAAGTCCAGAGTTCGTCTGTTGAGAACATATGCTACTTTTCAAACTCAAATAAAGTGCAGTTTTGTGGCAGAGATAACACAGTAGAGACTTTGGAAGAAATAAAACCCATCGGATACATTAAGTGGGGTGCCATCGTTTACCAAAAATACGGAAGTTGTAGGCCTATAGGTATTACACAGCATTTGTTTCAACATGTAACCAGACATTGATCTACTTCAAGAAAAACTTAAACGAACAACTAGTCCTTTCTGTTTACGTTAAAAAAACTGTGCTCAAAGTTTGACAGGCACTGAAAGGGACCAAAATAAAACTAAATGCTTGATGAGTTGAATTGGTATCGTTCTTAATGTTCTGTAACTGGAGACCTAACCTATACAATTAAGTTTGACAGCTTATCACATGTTCTCTAAATGTCCCCACTATATTACCTGTTTTTAGTCAAGTCACACTGTTTACACTTCAGGTCCTTTTTGAACAGAACGAGTGCATATGTTTAGTTTAATAACCTTCTCTATATCTGTGACTGTTGGAAGGCTGTGAGGTCAAACAGGCCTGAGCACTCGTGTGGGACTGCCAAGCATTTTAATGTACAGACAGGAAGCGGGTGGAGGACTGCAGGCATGCTGTTAATGCATTCTACCTGCTTCCTTTCCTCTCCTACACCTACCTGAACATGTCCGTTCCTGCTCAGCAGCCATCTGCTGTTTCAAACCTCTACACCACTTGCTTGTTCATACCCATCCTCCAGGTACTGGCATATTGCGACAGCTGCTTCTCAGGCATGTGCATGTGTTTGTGCTGCAATACAAGAAAATTAGACATTGCAACAAACACAACTTCTATGTCGGAGTCAGTTAAGGTGATCAAAAACACTTCTTGTATTTTATGTGCACATAACAAGACCTTGTAGTTGTTGTGGAAAGAAGCAGGTGACATCTATTTATTCATCTCAAGGTGGATGCCAGGTAAACAAGGCGCAGCCTTGACCTCATTTCCCTTCAGCAAATACAGTGTTCACCCCCTGCAGAATTGTAATTTCCTGATGTCTGCATGCTATGTTTTGTGCCTTTTTCGCCTCAAGGTGAAACATATTGTAAAGGGGAAAGGCATATTTAAATATTGAAATATGTCAACCTGTTAATGGTTGATTCACGCTTACAGTGTTAATGTTAGACCAAATAAGGTCTATGTTATTCAGAAAAGTGTGTCTTAGTGACTGTTGTTTAGGGGTTACTTGTCTTTTGACCATGGTTCCTTTTTCTTAGTGTGGGTTTCTTGTGCTTTGCATGTGGGTTTTAAGGTTTTCCCAAATATTGCAACTGAAGCACCAGCAGTTAAGGCAGCAAATATCTTTATTTATTTATTTTATTCTTTTTTGTAGCTCTAGACCTTGAAAATACAGTTAGCAAATCACCAAATATCACCAAATTTCAGGATTGTATTTAGGCCATACTGCTTTGTACTGCTGCTGACTGGAATTCATCAGTCACAATATGACTTACTTGTGCTGGTTTACAGTAGTCACTGTCTCAGTTGGTGCATCAAGTGAAACAGCACATTTATTGAATAATTGTATATGCAAAACAATACAAAATAGTCAGACAAAAAGCAAACTTCATAAGCTTCTCTAAACTGTCCTCTACAGTGGGGGCTAAGGTGTTGGTTTGTTCACGTCTCCTGCCTGCAGAAGTACGTTTTCATCCTTCCTAGTTGTCATTGTATCCTTTTTTTATATTGGCTTAGGAACTGATGAGTTCTCCTTTTTTTATAGTCACACTGTCATGGCAACGCACAATGAAGTCCATTTTATAGTCACACTTTTATGCAGTTATCTTTGGTTGCTGTAACCTGGCACCATCTGTCTTCATCCTTGTTAATGTTTTCTCTTGTCACTGTCACTTGTTGGATTTCAGCCTGCTCAGTAACCTGTATTTAAAACAAAAACGCTTGACTTAAAAGCAACAGATCTCCCCTTTTACATCTTTTTTGGCAAATCTGTTTATTCTGCTTAGTGTTTAGGTGTTCTTCTTCTTCTGGATGAAGAGGAACTAGATTAGCAGGTTTTAGCAGGAGGGAGGTCAGTGTGTGCATTGAGTGTTGTGACTGGCGTTTCTAAAAGGACCTGTGAGGGGAGTGGAATCTGCTCTCCTCTTGTCTGTGTGTGCGACGCATAGATTACCTTTTTGATATCAAATATGTCTTTGTGCTTGCTTTCCCCTGCAGTTGAATGAGAGTTTCCATTAAAGTTTTTAGATCATATGGGTCCGTTTATGCTTGAGTGGTTTACTTGCTTCAGTAGTTCTTTCTTTTTACTACAGTGTCTGCGACTGGAGATTGTCTGTAGAGGAAAGCACACAGTTTGTGGGAAACTTGAATGATTTGTTAGTATTTGTGGTATAAGCACTTTTCACAGCTCGTCCTATTCACATATGCCTGATTCCACTGTCTAAATTCTAAAAATTAATCTGAATTTTTCATGGCCAATCCCATAGTCTCATGTTTTATTCCCTTAAAATACCCCAGAATATGTCACTCCCGATGTCTACATATCACAAAATGTGTGATTTTGTAGCTCGACAAGAAAGCCATGCACAATCCAATCAACATTGACCGCTGTGTCCTCTTTCTGGTTTCTGGCTCTTCTTTGATAGAAGCATATGGGCTCAAATCAGATGTTCAAAAATGAGGCGGTCAGGTTTACCCATCTATCTTGTTTTTCACTTCAGTTGCCTAATGAGATTGATAATGAGCAGTGGCCAACATTTTTGTCTTATTAAATTCCAATGACGCACAACTGGATGCTTTCAGCAGAGGAAGTCCGTCGCAACATTCACCCAGCCATGTACAGCAGACAAGTTTGACTTTTTACGTAGCTGAATATTTGCTGATCATCATAGCTGTGAGGTTTTCTATACATTTTAGTTTAGACAAAAAAGCTTAAAGTGAAGCAAGCAAAAGCACTTTTAAATCAATTTATATTTGCACTGTCAAAAATACCAACCACTTTACACATTCAAAGGTTTTTGCACGATTTATCATAATACTTTTTGAATCATGTCAGCATTGTAGGTGAAAAACAACTCACCAACTGTCTGTCTTTAGTGGAAATGTTCCATGTAGGTGGAACCGGATCCAAAACCACCACAAAGAAAAAAAAATACATCTCTGTCATAAGTCATTTTCAAAAGAGCTCTTAATGGGTTTGATGAAAGCCACTGTTAAGCTAAAACATACCACACACAACTCGTAGCCTAAACAGAAACCTGCACAGGTTCACAAAACTTTGATGATGATGGAAGTTAGCAAATGTGGTCCTATGTTCTATATAATCGGCTGAATATTCTAGCCCTTTAACGGTTCTGCACTATAATCAGTTACCTGCAGTATGGAGAGTAATTAAAATCACAACATCTATGACAAGACATGTTCAGGCAAAGATAATTTTGCTTACTCTAATATAGATATAGATAATCCTACATGTCATGTTTGTGTACATTTTTGACGTAGCACTACAATGCAGTCTTGAATTTTCTTTGTTTGTAGAAAATGTCAACTCCAATTATGCAGAGACCATTTCAGTCCTTGTCATTCGCTTCTTCTTTATGGAGAATTTTTCATTAACCTGTGAGATTTGGTCAAGCAGTGGTCTCACCTGTCTGGCAGCTCTAGCATCAGTCTCAGTATCTGCCAATGTGGCACTGGAGAGAGAAACTTTGGGCCTCGCTGCCAAATGGAGCATAATGGGTGTATATGTTTGGTCGCTTTTTTTCCAGAGATGCACTACGTATTGATGAACAAGCCCTACAAATACCGTGCTAACAACTGCTGTAGACCTAACTACCGATTCCAGAGATACAACTTTCTATTGTTGTCTACTGTGGACAGTTTAACAGTGATTCTCTTCCTAAATTAGCCATTTCCTCCTCAACTCATTACTTAAGGTAAAAACAGGTAATAATAGCCGGTAGGAGTGTCTCAACATGAGGCTGACTGAGATGTCATTGAAACAAAACAGGCCTAACTTTTGTATAACTGCAGAGAATAATATGTTTGTTTTTTCCAAATAAAATGTATTTATATTCAAAACAAACTATATGTTATAATCAAAACAATCTATATGTATAAGTGTAGTTACCAAAATGTCAAACTGCAACCATAAACTATTATCTAGATGCTTGTCGGCAGTACTAGACAGCCTAGATTAGAAAGAAACCCATTTGAGATGACGCTGATTGTTAAGTGGTGAGATGAAGACATGGCGTTCAGTATTCAGCAAAGGGACTGTCACCTGTGTTCCGTCTGAGGTGTAGCCACTCTTTGACCTTTACTGTTTTCCCATGATGCACATGTCATGGGAACTTTGTGGGCACTCTCGCTGCATCCCCAGTCATCTATGTCTCATGATTCTTGTTTTAGGCCAATCATGTGACAGGGTATGCCATGAATAGGAAAGTAAATGGATGTCATGCTGTGATTCATTATCTTCTTGAAAATGGCTGTTTGTTCCTGGTTACAGTCTGGGTGGATGGGGGCAAATGGTTGTTTTTCTTTTTTTTGCACACTTACCTCTTTCTTTTTTATGTCTCTGTTTATAAATCCAAGAACACACTAAAATTGTTTTGATTAGAGATTATTTTCAAAGCAAATTTTTGACTTTGATGGAATTTTTTATCATAATGTTTAATGTATTATCCAGTTCAAGCATACAAGTGATTTTCCTTCTAACAAATGTCACATGAATCAAATGTTGCTCATGAATCAGTGGGTTCAGGAGTGCTGCAGACTGGAAGTAATATTGAATATTAATTCAGATGTAAAAAAACTTATTTTGTCTTGGAATAATGTAGCATCAGATGTGTCTCGCTTTTACTGAAAACAGATTTAGTTTTTACCATTAAAAGGTTACCTATAGATGTATGCACGTGTACATGTGTGCTTGCTTTTCATGAATATGTTAATGTAAGATTCCCTGCAGCTATATTGAGACACAATTTGGTTGCAGTCTCTCATAAATGAATCAAAAGACCAACAATCTGAGGAGCAAGAGAATAAAGACGCTGACAAGGATTCATTGTTCTTCAGTGTGGGCCCATTTTAGTGCATGTGTGCATGTTGACACTTGATAGTTTGCGATGAGTGACTGTGCGTGTGTCACTTCCCGGCCTGACCTTGCTGAGTGGAAGCACAGTGCAGTGAAGCCCGACCCTGAAGATCAGCACACAGTTGCATTAGTTAGGCTTGCATGACCCACATGATTTCGATTGTTTGTTGTTAACCTTTCATATATTTTATATAAACACAGCTTAAGTTGAAAGTTGGAAACTCCATTCTCTTCACTTCGACATAGTTGATTCTGGAATTTGTCCCCTAGTGCTTCAGTACATCCAGGATAGCCGTCCGTCCTTCACTCTTAATGCATAGTATTTCCTGGAGAAGGTCACGCATACATGCTCATCTGGCCCTTAACCACAGAGGAATGGTGGATGGGAACACAGTTTATCTGAGTTAACTTTAAAGTTGGCTTACCAGTTAGGAACATTACTCCACTGATCAGATGATTTGTTTTGTCTTTGATATTTTTGGATAGTTTTTGTTCAGATTAGCAGCTCTCATTATCCGTAACATGTTTACATTAGCATTGTCAAAACCTTAGCTTGTCATTTTCAGTCATGATGGGGAATGTGTCTCATGTTGCATTTCAAAATGCACTTGTTTCTAGTGGGAGACACTTTAGTTAACATGTATTACTGACTTTCTTTCACTTTGTGGGTACTTTCTTTGCTGTCTTTTTCATATTTTCCAATTAGTTTTTATTTGTTAGTGTTTAACCAGAGCGAAAACTTTGGTGTTCTGTCTTAAGGCACACAGAAGAAGATTAATCTGAGGTCACTCTAACAAGTCTACAACCCCTTTTACTCCCTGGCTTTTAATCCAGCATAAGTACTGTGTGGTCTTCTGTTGTTGCGTTTGAATTTTTCGCGAACCATTTGTTTGTGTGTGTTTTTATGCGTGTTTATTCCTTGTGCAGCACTTTGTAAACCTGGTTTTTAACATATGCTGTATAAATAAAATGGTTTGGATTGGATCACAGAATCGTTTGAGCATTACATTTGAATTTTAGTCATGCTTCCTACTTGGAGTATTTAACTGTCAGCAATCCACTGTACTCTCACTTTCAAACTACTTCTATGCTCAGAATGAGTTTCTACCCCCATCCAAACCTCGTGCTGTTTACAGAGCAGCACTAAATCCATGGTAGCATCTCCATCATAAAATTAGTGCTGGAATATCAACGGGCTGCTTTCCCACTTCACTGCATCCTTGAGAGTTATCAGCAGGTGCTGGCGCTCACAGAGATGCTTGCTGTCAATTGAAAACTCCATGAATGTCTTTTAAATGAAATGAGACACAAACTTTTTCCACCTGCATATTTCCTCTCTTTGTGCAACTCGAATATTCCTGCCTCATATCTCTGCTTTTAAGCACTTAAGAGTCATGTGACACTGACTACTTTCAGAATTTGCAGGGGGAAAATATTTTATTGATGTTTCATGTGGTCTGGTGTTATATACTATACCTCATACAGACCAAGCTTGTGCCATCTGTATATCTTCTGTATCTATGCATTTTGAGCTTTTAGAAATAGTTTTTTTATGTACCAATTGATTAATCAAGAAAGTAATATGACTGACAATGAAAAGAATCATTAGTTGCAGCCCAAGTATGAAAACAAAAACGCACACACTGTACAGGCTTCTCTTTACGAGCCACTTTCCCTCAAGTACACACACGATAGCAAGTGTAGCCTCTGGCATCCTCTCCCCTCCATTCAGCTGACTAGCATTACTGCTGCTCCAAACTGGACAGGCCACCCTGGATTAGCGCTTCACTGTAATCTGGGACACTGCGGATTATGCTTTTCATCTAATGCCCCCCCCACACATACTTGCATCATGTGACCAGCCCACACAAATGGGGCCTCTTTTATTTCCTCCTTGGATGACAGGCTTGATGACGGAAAGTGAGGGAGGGAGGGAATTGACAGGGAGACCTGAGAGTATTGAAACAAAGTGTCACGCAATATCACTTCAGCACCAGCTCTGCTAAGAGTGGTCAGCATCTGAAAACGGCACTGCAAATGGATGCTTGAAGGATGGACTGAGAAGTGACCTTTGGAATTAATGGGAGAGAAGGGCAATGTGTGTGTGCCTGCTGTGACAGCTGCTTGAATGAACAGGTAACTTATTAACAGCAAGAAAGCAGCAGAGGGTACTCCTGGGCCTGCAGCAGAAACGGAAAAGGGAAAATCAGCTTCACTGTCACTCTCCAACCTTCTGACCACCTTAATACCAATGCAGAATCTCCTCCCACGCTTGCATGTTACACACACTTGGATATTGTATTTCTCTGTCACACACACCACAAGAGCCCAGGACGCTGTACACGAGGAATCACAGAGCCAGCACGCGCCTGGATCACATGCAGACAATCAGCACTTGGCTGTTTTTGCTTAGGTAGTGGTGGTGGTAGGGAAGTGGTAGTCACTCTGACAATCATCACACTACAAGCTGTAAACATGGAGCCCCTGGAGGAATACCACTCTCCGTTTGACTTTGAGCAAGGAGTCAACACCAGCTACCTCTACCTCTCCCCGGCGTACAGCGACACGCCGCCCAGTTCGCCAGCTGTCAAAAGCAGAGGTAATCACAAGGAGGAAAGGGAGAGGCCGGGCAGAGAGAGAGAGTGTGTGTGTGTGTGTGTATTGTTGTGTGTGTGTGTTGGACAGAAAGACAAAACATAGGTTTGGTTCATTGGACGGGAAGAATTTGGGAGAACACAAAACTGTGTGTATGTGACAGCAGCTTTCATTTAGTTAACTTCTTTCATTCCAGTCTACTTTTTCTATTTTATTTTAGAAAATCATCAATTAGATTAAATTTATGTTGCCATACCAATGCTTGATTCACCATATGTTTTCATCTATCTTGCCTATCTTTGCATTGCCAGTTTTGAAAACACAGTAGGATGTGTGACGTGTTTATAGACGTTGTGTGCAAGTTAGAAAATGGTGATTTCTGTGAATTCTGCGACATGGCTGGGTTTCTGCTCAAGCTTGTCTCACAAACAAAATGCAATTTAATAATGTTTAACTTAAGGGCGACCCGGTCCAGCAAATCTGGGATAACTTAAAGGGACAGTGTGTGTTTTTCAGTGTCTCAGTGAAGTTTCAGAGTACAACTACTGCCTTCCTAAGCATATGCACATGTATGTGTGCTTTAAGTAATTAGCGAGCCAAAACAGAGACCGACACACTGGAGACAACATCACACAAACTGCTGGAAACTCAGGTAAACTCCCACTGTTACATAGCTACATTGATTGGATGATAACGAAAACAGTTAGACTGAGTATTATAAATAGATTGCTTTTACACTTAAGTATAACAGACCGTAGTGCCGTTACTGTAGCGAATGGCCCTGCTTCCCATCCCTATTGGTTTTAGAAACAAATCGTTTTAGAAACATTTGCTTTGTACCATTACATAATTTCTTGCAGGCTAAAATCAACACTTTGACATAATACTGGTACACAAGATAGTAATATAGTTTTGGCTGGTGAAGTAATGTGGCAAGCCATACAACTGTAGTATCTTACAACAGATAACATTAGCAACTAGTCAGTGTTATCTGGCAAGCTAATGTTATCTAATATGAGCCAACTAAAACAAAAAATATTATTATATTAATATATTTCACATGCTTTGCACTAATGTCAGTTTTTTGTTTTTTAAAATATTTTATTACCAAATATAATGAAAAAATTTGCCGAACACCGAACAAATGCATCATCACGCTATATTCATCCAATCCAATTTGATAAATAATGTTGTATGTGGTTCTCCTGTGTAACATGAAGACTTTATAGCCTCTCTTCAGGTAGGACTCTCATACTGCAACACTTGTCTTTGTAAAGAGAGAAAATGACAAAGTCGCTAACCTGCCTGTCAGCTTGCACTTCTCCGTTTCAGTGGAATTACCATAAAGGCTTTAATACATGTGCACTCCAGATTTAGGTGCGGCTAGCTTAGTGTCCAGTCTTTCTTGGACACTTTAAAATGCTTCCACACTGCTGACACGTCAAAACAAAATTGTTCAGTAAAATTTGTTTGGTCTTTTGACTTACTAGTCCGACCACTGAAAGTGCTATTTTTGCTATTTTTGGCCGATTAATTTCGGTGCCCGTACATTCGATGCATCCCTAGTTTTTTTAATCAAAAATAAAAGGAGGTCTGTCTGTGACTCATATGCCTTTTCTGATGTTGACCTGTGTTTTCACCAGATGTCTGTCTGATTCTTGTTTGATTCTTGCCGTGACTTGGAGTTTGTTTTGGAGCTTGTGTGGTGCTGGGAGCCGGTTGTTTTTTTTTGGTGTTGGTGGAGTCCTTTTCGGTGATTGGGGTTGTCACTGTTGAGTGCAGAATCAGAAGGGAAGAGGCTCGGGGGCGCAAAAAATCAGTGGAAAATCCGACTGATTTCATCACACAGGAAGCCGCATATTGTTTTTTTCTAGCAACAGAGATAGTGTGTGGTTAATTTTTATGTCAGGTACAAGCTATTTAGAATTAGTAAGTTAAAAAAACAAAACTAGGGTGACTTGTGTATTTACCAAACTCCACCAGAAAAAGAAAACACTTTTGTGATGTTGAATGGACGTGGAACCTAGGAGGTCAGATCATACATATGTCTATATTTTGTATGTGGTGTTGTTATTGGGTCATGAAGATTGCAATCATATTTTATTTTAACAGTAATATTGTATTATACTTACAAAACTTAAATTAGCTTTCAGACTAGATTAGGCTACAGTAGTTCTGCAGACAATCACAGAGCTTTGCATTTGACTTGTTATAACAAACAAATACATAATTATGTACCTGTAGTTTGAGTCTGTTTAAAATGTTCCTCTTTTCAGGTATACTTCAGCTTTACACCCTCACTTTTCTAATGAGCTGTAATGGATTTGATAGCTATAGAGAGTTAGATGGTCACGAGCAGAACATTTAGTCAAAGAGGAAGAAAGTCAGAGAGGAGCTAAGCAGAGAGGTAGGGCAGTAATGTGGGTGGGTATGCAGTTTGGTGTAGCAAGCAACCTCTGCCAACACCCACATACAAACTTCTCTTTCTCTCTCTCTCCCCTTTGTGTCTACTTTTTTTCTCTCCTGCTTTAGGCACCTATGATGGAAACACCTCCACGGCATAAATGTGCTGCATAGCTATCTCCACACTCAGACATACAGATCTTGCAATGTTGCCTGCAGGGATGCATTACAAAATTTTACATGGCAGATAACTCAGGGAAGGTGTCAGCCTACAGAAATTCTCACCCCGAGGAGGTGCTGGACTTTTCACCGCAATCTTACAGAACTCATAAACTTGATTCCTGAGCAGCATAATGTAGGTTATCAAAATAAAAGTACTATTTCATTTTGAAAGGCAGGGGGATTAGTCATATTAATGACTGAGGGACAGCCGTTATAAGGGAAGTGTCCATTACACAATTTTGTCACTGTAAGCAGACTGTGTGAATGGCACTGCTGTATCACCAGTAATGGGAGAAGAGGGCAAATATAAGAGCAGTGCGAGATATGAGGGGGAAAAAGCTTGAAATGCAGATGAAGTATAAAGCTTCAGAGGAACAGTGGGGGTGGTTTTGAGGCTGAAGGCTGCAATGAGAATTTCCACCTTTCTTTTCACCTAATTACTGGAATGCCCGCCTCTATTACCTCTTTTTTAAATGATTTACACATTTTGAGCTGGAGCTCATGCATGCCTTGACATATAAATATTTTTACTTGAGACATGTCCAATCAGCTCTTGTTATTCCCAAGGTATTAATTAGCACTAGAACGAGTTGTGGCACAGCACCGTCCTGAGCTTATGCTAAAAGGATCTGATTGGAAGGCTGAGAAATGTTATTTCATGAGCAGTTCTCCAGACAGTTATGTGGAAATTCCACTGTAGTCTTCGTGGGAGTATATACATTGCTAGGTTCTTGGGATTTTGGTATCTCTGTCCTCGATAAACACACTGTCTCTGTTAAATTTGTTTTTTAAGTATTGGGAGTGTTGGGGTGTGACATGAAAGAGAGGAAGGGTGCCAAGTGTTCGGAATGAGGTGGGAGGAGAGGATGTGGGTTTTGTTGAGTGAAGACAAAAATATATTTAAGGGTCACGGATCATAGGATGGAAAGAGAACACTTGTTCTCTTTCCAAAAAGTTGAGGTTTTACACTATTAAATACAATTAGGGAATCTGTTTTGGCCCTTCAGTGAATGTTCAAAATGCTTTTTAATAAATCATTAATAGAGCCAGGGTTTGTGAGCCTGGTAGACCTGGGAGATTATTAGTCATTTTCAAAAACAGATTATTATACAGATTAATATCACCTCAACAACCACAATGTTATTTAATGTACCATTTCAAGTGGTTTAGTGCGAAAGATGCAGTTTGAAGGCAGCATTGTAAGGAAAACAACAACATGGTGCAGCATTAGAAAAGTGTTTTAGAAGTTAGCAGACAGAGCAATGGACTTCACATGACAGGATACATAACTTGGATTAATTTTGGTTCCCACACCAGGCCAGTAAACGGGGGTAGGCGGTATTTGGGTATCTGCTATAAATTGAAGTTTTACGGTAGTTTGACCTTTTAGGAAATAACTTATTTGCAGCATAAATACTGGAAATTTAAAACAGCTACCCTCTGTCCAAAGGTAAAAACAAATCCACCTACCATCACACTTAAAGCTCACTGATCAGCACAAATCCTGAAATGTAAAAATGAAAAGTTGTGGTTTTGATGGGAATTATATGTGGGATTATTTCTTGGGCGCAACCGATCAAACTAAAGAGATATAGCCTACTACCTTACTAAGCTTTAGAGATGCTGGTAGGCAGATGGTTGCCGTTTTGCCCTGTTTCCAGTTTTTATGCTAAGCTAAGCTAACCCATTGCTGGCATTAACTTCATATATTACAGACAGACGAGAGAGCGGAATCAATCTTCTCATCTAACTTTAGACAAGAAAATGCGTATTTCCCAAAATGTCGACAAATACCCAAAATGTAAATCTTTCACTCTGAATCCTTGATATACTAGGGAAGACCAGATGAAAAAGGAAAATGACCTCTGAGACACATTTACGTCTCAGTATTCTAGCTCAGCTGTAGCCCAGAACATCCTCACCCGCTGTTGTCCTTTTGACTGACAGTTCCTAACAACTTTGCTTGTGTTCACTCACGCTGTCTGAGCCCAGGATGTCTCCATCTAGAAAGTTCTTTGTATTATTGATGCGCTGCTCTCCTGCTGGGCACAGATCTGTCAGAGACGGCTGCATCAAAGACAAGTGTGTGTACACTGTATGCTGAATGTGTGTGGACTGAAAATATGATGTGAGAAGGTGTGCAACTGTACAGTAGGAATAAAAGCTTGTGTTTTGGATCCTAAAAAAACTCCTAGACTTCCACCTATCATGAAAAAGCATATTTAGTAGGCTTCATGAGACACTACAAAGAGTCTTGTCTCTAACATTTTTTATTTTAACTCCCAGGTTCCCAGCAGCATCCGGACTCAGTTCCAGAGATGGGGGAAGATGCGGTGACATCTGTCGGCCCCTCTTTGTCTCCCCCTGCCATGACAGAGGAGGAGCGTCAGGAGCTACAAGATGAGTTGGTCAAGGTCAGTGAGGGGATCAGGGATTAGAGAGGTCAGGGTTCAGGGAGTCAGAATCAAGTTTTGGACCTGATCTTGCAAGTAGTGGAGAAGGGATTTAAAAGTTTTAAAAGCAGGCTACAATATGTATACACAACTTTGACTGCTGTTTTGAGTCTGATGTTGCCTTTTACATGTGTAATGTGTGCTTTTGAGGTCACTCATAGTGCTTTTTGTATACAAAAAGCACTTTCCTTCCAAAATAAGATGTTCATTCTATGTTGCATGTTGCCCCTGATCCAACCACTTACTTCCTGCTACAGATGTTTGATTACTTGCCAAATTTGTAATTCCCATGAGAGACAATATTTCACCATGATTGTCTTGGTGGGAAACAGTAAATGGAGCATCCTTGTTGTGATTCATTAAAGACTGACATTGGTCGGCTGTTTCTATAAAGTTTAAACTGTGTCAAATTATAGAATTGGCAGCTTCCCTTTACATGTAGAACAGGCAGTGGGATAACCACAAAATATTGTTTTTATTATCAGTTAATCTACCAATTATTTTCTTGATTTAATAGTTTTGTCTGTAAAAAATGTCAGAGTCACAATTTCCCAGGGTCCAAGGTTACCAAACCGCAAAGATATGTGCTTTGAAATGAAAAGCAGAAAATCTACATATTGAACAAAAGAAACTGAATGTTTTAGTAGTTGCCGATTCATTTTCTGTCAGTCAACTAATGAATTCATTGACAAATTAATTAATTGATGAACTGTTGCAGCACTATTTGTTAACATTACATTATAATCCACCTTTACTCTCTGTATTTGGTTCTGTTGCTTACGTTTATTCAGTTGACTTTAAATAGATGAAGACAAGACCACAGTTAAACATGCCACATATACATTTAAAACCCCATTTTTGGTACGTGTGTGTGTGTGTGTAGGTTGAGGATGAGATCCTGACTCTGTCCCAGGTGCTGGCATCCAAGGAGAAGCAGGTGGCGGACATTAAGAGGAAGCTGGGCATCACACCTCTCAATGAGCTGAAACAGAACATCACCAAAACCTGGCAGGAGGTCACCACCTCCACCGCGTAAGTACTCCCACACCACATTATGCTTATGTTTGACCCGAGAGCACACAATACCCAACATATGCACCATGGTGTGCTGATTCAGTCCTTGTTTGATAATGTTAAATTCTGTATCTGAATGACCTGAAAATAACTGTCAGCTCTGTGGAGAAGCTTCTTTCTCCTGGAAAGAATGAGGAAAAAGATGCCAGTGCTCTTGACAAGCAGCCTGTGGCCTATTTGAGTTTTATGTTACAGGAAATGAGCAGAATTCTGATGCTTTCAGGCTTTTTCAAATGAAAAAGACATTGAATTGTTTAGTACTGACCTTGATGCCTCTCTTCAGTCTCTTCATCGCTCTCATATATTTTTGCTGCGCCTACTCTCTCTCTCTGTCCCCCGTCTCTCTTTCAGCTATAGGAGGACATCTGAAACACTGTCGCAGGCCAGTCTGAAGGCCACAGCGGCGTTCTCCAACGTGGGCTCAGTCATCAGCCGAAAGCTCGAGGATGTCAGGTGAGTCAGACAGGAGACATCCAGTTACTTTTAAAGCAAATTATATTTTGTGAAGCAGCTCATCTTTTATGTGTGGGTTAAACAGGATGTAATGTGCTATTTAGAGAGCTTTACAGCTCTTGGTTGGCAGATTTTGTTTTACATTGGAAAGAACCAGACTAGTGGTTCCTCCCCTGTTTCCAGTCATTGGGCTAAGCTAAGCTAAATGTCTCCTGGCTCCAGCTTTATATTTAACAGACCATTATGAGCAGGGTCTGAAATTAGCACTCTCCAAGTGCTGGTCAGTTGTTGGCAGTGGCAGGTAAAATTGTCGGGTCATCTGCCATTTTGGTGGACAGAGAACGCACAACAGAAAGACACATTGAGAATAGTGTATTGTGGCGATAGGTACACCTGCCTGCATCACCTACAACATACACACACCAGTCAGCTCAGGGAATATCTGGGGCGGCTTTCAAATCAAACTCACACTGACGCCCTATCTGCCCTGAATGCCAACCAGTTAGCTTGCCAGCAGCGTACTGACCAGACTGCAGGTGGTAACTCCAGTGTTGACAGAGAATCACTAAGCTTAGAGTTACTTGGTTTGAATTTCCTATACCAACTTCTGTAAACTCAAACTGAGTATTGTCTGTTTGCTTGCTGTGATCTAGAAGAGGAGTTTTTTTTGTTGTTGAAATATGGCCCCTTGGCTGGAGATTCAAACTGAGATGAGGACCCATTCATTTGGGGTTGAACTAGGATTGTTTTGTTTTTATCGCTGTAAAGTACACTGTGGGGAAGTTCTGGGCTTTGTATTTCTTGTCATCTGTGGTAGGCTAGTTGTGATTTTTAAGTAAGGTGGAATGATTGTCACGTCATGAAAACATAGGTCATTTAATGTAGACTGACACACACAATACAGTATGTTTGGTTAAGACTTACATTCAAGCACTATAAAATTTTCCTCACACAAAATGACTTTTTCTTGGCTGTCCTGTCAAATGCGTTTGAATATTTGGTGGTTGTGGTATATACATCCCCTGAATATTTACAGTCTCTTATCTTTCCTACTTTCTTTCCTACAATTATTTAATTTAATTAATTCATTTTTATTTCCTTAATTATTTATCACATTTTTTGGACCAAACTGGAGCCAGAGTCATTTCTAGATGTATGAATGTAGTGGTAATAACGTGTTTGTGTACACAGTTGTGTGTCCTTTTTTAAATTTACTATCCGATTTGATGACTCCATTACGTACCTCAATTAATAACCAGTTTTACCACTTTAAGTGATCATTCTAATTACATTAAATTTCACAGCTACCAGCTTTCTCTATTATCTTCTCCTTATTCATTAAAAAGGATATATTATGGTAGCCACAGATCTAATGGATTGATTTTCTGTCCTCAAATTCTTCTTTCAAAGTGCCAAAAGCATCTACTCTAAAATCTAACAATGCATTATAGTTATTATTTCCTGGTTAAACAGGGCTTAAAAAACCAAGAACAGATTGTTCCATTTGAGAGAGCGCTCCAGTTGATTCCCCTCAGATCCTAATCTGTCTTCTCCCCCGTCATCCTTCTCTCTGGATTACTGAGCTGCAAACAAGATTATTGGGCCCCTCAAAGCACTAGTGTGCTGAGAAATGCAGCCTCACAGATGAGCCTCAGCAGAGAGCTCTGTTTTTTTAGGGAGGGGCAGTGAAGACAGACCTGACAGGGCTCAAAGGGATGCGAGTATGTGTGAACATGGTTAGTGGTTCTGTGTGTGTGTGTGTGTGTGTGTGTGTGTGTGTGTGGTGTGTTTGATGACAAGATATCCCCCCATTTATACAGAGGATTAGCACACACCCACTGTGTTAATACACAATCGATCTTAATGAGATGAAGCAGGATTTATAGGATTTATGCACTTAGAATACTCGCTCATTGAACATATATTAGAAGAAATGAGGGTGTGTGCTGTATGTTGTGCTTTCATGGCTATGTGTCTGTCTTTCTTTACTGTTCTCTTGTTCTTTCTGTGTAAAAACTGTCTGTACTAAGATGACCACTAATGCCCCCTTTTTTCTCCATAATGCTGTCGGATAGCATTCGCTCATTACAACACTCGGCTAGTATGCCTGCCATGAGGTAAGCTAGTTTGTGTTACTGTGACTGGCACGCAGTGGTGCCCTCTGAGCTACAAATGTTGAGTAAAATATGAAAGAGGTAAATGCTGCACATTTTCTGTGCAGCTTGTTTGACTTCAGTCCTTTGTTTTCACAAAAACGTCTTAAGTCTGTACTTTGAGGTTGCCAAGAGCGACCACTGTTAAGAGCTACTTAATCAGCTATCAGTGAAGCTGCAGCTTTAATTATCTTGCTCAGACAGACCTCTGCTTTTCAAAGATGTCTTGCAAAAAACTTGTCAAACACACAAAGATAAAAGCCGTCTATGAAACCAGAGGCAGCGTCGATTAGCTGTGAATTTGGCAACACCCCCCATCAGAAACGGTTGCTCTGGCTAGTTTTCTGTTACAGCTGAACTAAGTTATAGGTCTAAGTGTCTAGTGTACTCTACTGGTTTGAAGAAGTATAATGACACATCACTGTCTCCACCCGTTTTCTAACCAACTTTTGCACTCAGTGACGAGATGCAGGTCTGGATGTGTGAGATTAGAGCTGCAAGCAACCTTTTTTTTCACTGTCATTAACTAATAAATGGACTAAATAAGGAATTGACCAAACAGGTCAATAAAATGTCAGAAAATAATAAAAAAATGTTTCCTTGGACATAAGGTGATGTCTTGAAATTGCACAATATTACAATCCAAAACCCAAATAGAAGAAAACCACGCATTTTTTTGGCATTTTCAGCAAAATAATTTAAAAAAAAAAGTTTATTAAGTGATTAATTGTCTGTCAATAGGCTAATTAAATAATCATTTCAACTCTAAGATTACCACATCAAACATTAAAGAGGTCATATTATTCTAATTTTTAGGTTCAAAATCTTATTTAGGGGTTGTGCCAGAACAGGTTTACATGGTTTCGTCTTCAACAAACACCACATTCTTTTGTAATACTGCACTTTGCTGCATCTCCTCTTTTCACCCTTTTTGTTGAATGCTTTGTTTTAGCAACAGAGTGAGGCATCTTACTTGTATAAAATCTTTGTTAAGAGTTGCACATGCACAGTTCCTAGGTAAGGACTACTCTTCCAATCAGAAGCAAAGTAGGGTGGATCCTGACAAGCCGGTTCACAATGGAACATACACCGCTTCGGTTCAGCTGTGTATGTTCTTCTTAACAGCTTAGCAACAACTTTATGTCCATTGACTGCCTGGAGGGTGGCTAGTGTTTGGAAGGGAGAGGAGAAGCAGCAGGCGGACGTCTTTTCACTGTGTGCTGCAGCTCAATGTGTTTTTGAGGGCGTGTCTCTGTAGCTGCTAGGCGAGCATTATGACGTGTGTTTTCTTGGGATGTTTTAAGAAAGCGGAAGAAAAGGCTGGAGTACAAACAAGCTGTTTTCAGGCAGTTCAGAGCAGTGTTTTCTGTTGGAGATGGGAACTCCCTTTGGGCTTTTTTCACTTTGCAAACCTATTGCATGCACAAAAAAGATTCTCAATAAAGGAGAGGGGGAAAGCCAAAAAGCATAATATGACTTCTTTAAAGAGTACACCCAGTCTGACCTATATCTAACAAAAATATCACAAAATGTGAGCATCCATCAAAAAGGATCTGCAGCCCTCTGTGTTTCTTCTGTCTAGATGCATTCAGAGTTTAAATCCTGCACTGTTCCTGTCATCCTGTCCATTCTGCATGCTCTTGATTATGTTTTCATGAAAAACAACATGCACATTTTCAGTAAAACTGCAGATAATGCGGTGACTTTAGAAATTTCTTCTTTGTTTGTGTTGTGTATCCGATAAGATGACCTCTAAATTCTGATTGGTCGGTCTGTGATCTTGTCACTTATGTCTTTGTCTTTCACAGGAATGCTCCAACTTTCAAGTCATTTGAGGAGAAAGTGGAGACATTGAAGGTAAAAACGGATGTCACTAAATTAATTTAGTGCCATTGTATTTGTATAGTCTTGTGTTTTTTACTCTGATATTCCCCTTTAGCAGCTCAGTGAAGCCTATTGACCGATCGATTGGTTTGTGCATCAGCCCAACTCCATTGTAAACTTCACCTCAAAGCTACAGACGGTTCATTAATTCTCTTCAGTGTCAGTAAAAAGAGGGATTCACCTTTGAATGTATTTTTAATTAACATTTAAAGTGAGACAGTAGGTGTGTTTGACTTCATGTGGTGCTGCGCAGCACTGACTTAATGTGGCGCATGGTGGATTTAAAATCAAGCATGCTGGTTAGAAATTCTGTCTGACTTTCGCTGGTGCGTGACATTGAAACCTTGCGGGAGTAAGGCGGCTGTAGGTACTTTTCTCCAGCTGCACAAAGTTAGAACCACACTATTGCCTGGTCTGTACTGTGCAGGAATTTTTCCTTGAAAATGCTGCAAGATCAGTCATTGATCTTAGCTCACAATGCGCTTGTGCAGGTAGAATGTGTCCAACTTGACAGCACCGTTTTTATACCCCACCACTGCAGCTGCCTGCAGCTCACATTAGACTATCAAGTCGGCAAAAGTCAGCCGCAGTCATCTCGAACGCATCTTATGTAACTTTTACTGAACAGCGACCCTTATGGCCACAAGTAGCAATTACAGAATAACAGCATATTGGATTTCATTTCCCAAATTTTTTGAGTCAGTCGCTTTTAAGACATAATTTTTGGGTTACCTGACTGAACGAAATTGTAACAATAGCACAAATAGAGAAAATCTATGATTTCCACCATATGCTGCTGGTCAAACCAGACCAAATATGGCTGTAGCAGCAGAATTCCTCAGTGTAAGGTTGCATTATTTGCTTATAAATTAAACTTTTAATTTGTTTAATTTATTTTTTCATTGTTTTAGTTTTTTTGTTATATAGAAGGAATGTTTGCGTTTATGAATTTTTAAATTACAATAATGCATTTTAAAATTTTTGCTCTGGAAAAAGTGAACCTTGATTTAGATTATTTTACCACAGATTTTAATTTGAAATGTAGTATAGTTTTTTTTTGTTACTGTTTTTTTGTTTAGTTTTACCTTTTGTCATATTTCATACACCCCCTTCAGACCAAGATGACTCCATCTGCGTCTGGTAACTCTGATGACAAGGACAGCGGCAGTCTTACCACTCCTGAGTCTTCGCTGGATCAGCCTGAAGACTCACCCCCCCAGGAGACGCCGATGAACTGAGACCTGCCTAACTCCCTCCTGACCTGCCACCCGCTCCTCCCTTGACCTTCTAACCCCTGGACCGTCAACACTCCCCCTAAACTCTTGTGTGCCAGTCTCCCTTTATTGGAAACAAATGACTTACCCCAGCCTTCCTTGTGATCTAATTGTCTGTTCTGTTTGTCTGACACGTGCGCTCATTTGTTAACTGGTGTGGAAACTGAAAGCGTGGGATGGGAGCAGGCATGTGGTCTCGTGCTGATGGTATAGTTTTGAGTCCATTCTGGCTCACTGTGGGAGAAATCCTCCCTGCTGTAGGACTCTCCTTTTCTCCTTTTATTTTTCCTCCTGCACTCCTTTCTTCACCTTTGTCTAACAGCAAAGCTCAGATGCCAAACATGTTCCTAGTTTATTTTTTCTTTATCAAATTAACACCTTTTCAAATTTTATGTTTGTTGGAGTGTAGATAATTGCACAAATATAGAAGGATTTACACTTAGGAAGTTGATTAGAGAAAGACTTATCCTCTTTTTATGTGAACCAGGCAGGTGTTGGCTTATTGCTTCTGCATGGCTCTTATTGTATGTTGGAGTTATTATTACAAGCACTTGTTATGTCTGCCTCCATTTGGAGGACATTCTTTGTTTACTATGGGTTGCCATTTTTGGGCCAATCTGATTTCCTTTTTCTTCATTATATACATTTTAGAACACCACAATCAGAAAGTAGTCTAACACTGTGTTAAGAATATGAATGTATGTAGGTATAACACTTTGTGTAATTTAGCCCACGGTACTGAGATGCCAAAATAGCATGTCATGCCCAACCCCAAAGCTGGTATTTCCAAACACACTTAGAATAAAAACCATCCCCTTTTCCATTGTTAAGAGTCTTGTCAGAAAATGATCTACACACTTAGATAGTTGCCGGAGAACGGCCAAGATCAGCATAACAGAGCAAACATGCAGGCAGGGTTCAGCCTTGACCCGAGGTGAGAGTGAAATAAATGCTTCTTTTTCAGAGCCAGAGTCAATATTTGAATGCTTGTCCATTGTTTCTGTGCAGGAGGTAACACCTAGACTCCTTATCTGAAAAACAGATAAAAGCAAGGCAAGAGACAGCACTGGATGTTATTTTGTATACTGATACAGGATATTGTACAAGAGTAAGTTTACCTTAACTTTACTCTAATGTGCAATTTTATTGTTTTAGCCACATGGCTCTGTGGGAATTCTAATAACTTTGTGTTTAGTGCAAATGAACAGATGTCAGCATGCTAGCAGGCTAAGATGGTACATTCAACATGCAACATGGTAAACATTGTGTGCTTACTATCATGTTAGCTTTTAGCTCAAAGCACCACTGTGCCTAAGTGCAGCCTCAGCTGCTAGCATGGGTGTAGACTACTTAGTCTTTTTGTTTTGAGGAGTTTTTAGGTAATATCACAAAATGATCAAAGTCTGCTATTTTTTAAGGTCTCTGCAAACTGCAGGATTATATAGTGTTTGCTGAAAATACTGCTTTCATACAGACAAAACACCTTTCTAAATGAAGTTAATTGTATGAGTAAGGTAGTGTCAGTGGTACATTTTCAATCAAGGAACAATTCTCTTGAGTTAGCTTTGCAGTCCCATTCTGCTTCATATGATTATGTCCTAGAAAATATTAAACTACTGAACAAGTTACTCTCGTCTGACTAATATGCACATATCTACTGATTGAGGTTGAATAAAACTTGAAGGGCAAACAGAGCCAATCTGAACACAGCTGAGACTTCCACACACATTTCTGACACTTCTATGCTTGGGGAGTACCAGCCTGGTACAAGTCTGCTGGTGGACGGCTGGCTAAACATGAATGTGAGTCATTAGTAATGGATCAGCGTCCTGGGAGAACACCACATGCAAACTGACGGGGTTTTCTGGTGATTTTTTTTTTTTTTAACCAACCATGACAAAACAGTATTTCCTATTCTGAGTTAACATTAACAGATTTTTAAGAGTACTTCACTATCTCAGCTCATGTAACATCAGCTCATGTTTCCAGCCATGATCTAGTTCACTGAGAAGTCCTTACATCCTTTCATCTCAGTCACAAGGGTTTTATTTGTATTTAGTCACACACATAACATACACACATGATTTGTTTGTTCTTTAATTGGAACCATGGAGTGGAAAAATGTACTCGAATTAAAAATACCTCTGAAATAAACTTATTCTGAGTTAACTGTCTTTCTATAACAAGGAGGGGGTGGGAATGGGAAATCCATTCAAAGGCAAGGGGAGTTCCCCAAGTGCAACATACAGATATGTTTGAAGGATGGGTCGTTTTTTGTGTCACTGGTTCTAATATGGGAGTACGTATTTGAATTAACCCACATGCGGGTAAAAAACAAAGTGATTGTTTTTGAGGCTGAAACTGATTGAGTATAAAACAAACAAACCCTCTTTTGATGCAGTACCCCATTTGAACACAAGAGGGTAGCCAAGAACAGACGCAACACCTGATAGCTTATTTTTGTCAATCCAGACCAGATCAGACCAGATTGCCTGGAGACAAGAGTGACTGCTCCTGCTGAATTGACTCATAGTTATAACTGGTGCCTATTAGATTTAGTAGATAGCTCCCTAGAAGCCCAGTTCCAAGAGGATACTGAAACAAGAGTCCCAAAATGTTTTATCTGCTTCTACTATTTTGCCAAAGTTTAAACATTTTGGGGATTCACTCTAAACTTGACAGTGGTTATGGTTGCTTGCATACATTTTTATTTTTAACAAACTTTGTTGATTAGTTACCACCTTATATCGTACTGTAAAAGAAGAGTGAGTATGGCCTTTAGGGAAACGCCAACATCCTGTTTTAAGTGGTGACAAAAGCAGAAGTATACATTTAGATTTCACTGTAATAATGTGGTTTGTGTGGCAGGGACAAGTCAGTTACTTGTAGTTTAACGGGGGTTTTGAAATCTTTTGTAAATCCAACATGTAATATAGAAAAAGGTTTCTTGCATTCACAAAGAGGAGTGGGGAAAAATCACAAACAGTTTTACAGTTTTACAATTACAAACAGTTTTATTACTAAAATTGAGAACCCTTTTCATGTAATTCAGTTATTCCTCTTGAAGTGTAATTTGAGTCTTGAGTCTTAGTTTTCAACCAGATTTGCGCACTTTTATTAAGACATGAATTGCATCCTTGTTGGGTTGAGATTATGCTCCACTAAAGTTTGTTTTAACGCTTGTATCCATCATGAGGTAATCTGTAATTAAGAACAGACTTGCCATTTTGTAGTGTGTTATTGAGTGGGAGAGGGACAGTGGTGGAGAAGGAGTCAGTACAGTGTAAAAACATTTTGTCACAGGTCCTGCAATGAAAATCTTACATATGTATTATATCAGCAAAATATACTTTGAGTATCAAAATAAAAGTACTCATTAGACAGCAGAATGATCTGTCTGTGTTATATTATTCTGGATTATTGGATTATTATTAATGAAACAAGTCAAGTAAATGTAGTACGATTTTTGCTTCAAAAATGTAAATATAAGTTAAAAGTAGCAAAACATTGAAATACTCAAGTAAAGTATAAGTGTTCCTCAATACAGTACTTGAGTAAATGTACTTTCCATTACTAGAGAGGCTAACTTGTTACAGTCATAAGAAGAGTAACAACAATTTAGAGTGTATGTTTTAATGTTAGTGGGCGAGGTGTTCCTTGACCTTAGCAGAGATGAGACACAGTCACAGCGGCTAACAAAAAGCTGCCAAAAAATCTTTATTCAGTTATATCTAGATGCCTCCTTCCAGTCACACAGATCACTCTGGAGAAGGTCTGGACTGCACAGTCAAACAACAACAGCACCAGAACGGAATTTGTCAGGAAACAACATTTACAACAAGAACAAAGGCAGTTTCTACACACAGAGATCGGATAAGAAAAAAACTGGTACAAGAGTTAACAGTCAGTGTGTATCGATTCTTCTTCTTTGAGAAAAATCATCACATATTCATAGAATTAATTTTATTATATTGTGGAAAAGAATATAAGAAAACATCATTGGTGCAACAGAGTGTTTGTGACAGAACATATTGCAAGTGCTTTGTGTGGTGTGTTGTGTTAACAATAAAGAAAGGTATATAGACTGATTGTGTGACACTGACAACTATCTCATTGTGTCATGATAAGTGAGTAGGCCTTGTTTTATGTGCAGAAAGATAACATTCAGTTCAAACATGGCTTGTTACGTGTGTGTGAGTTTAGAAGGCAAAAAACCTTCAGAAATGGTCCCAAAATTACTTTCCATCAACCCATACAACAAGAGTGTACACACACTTGGATGTACGGTCCAGGAATCGTTTGATATTTTAGGAATTGTGTTCATTCACTTTCTTGTTAAGCGTTAAATGAGAGTGCTAATACTACTCTTACGTACGTTAAGTATGAAGGTAAGAGCAGCAGACGGTTCGCTAAGTTAAGCACAAAGACTGGAACTAGCTAACCTGGCTCTGTCCTACCAGCTCCGCTAAAGCTAACTAATTAATACATTAACTAATATCTCACTTGTTTAATCTGTCCAAAAACCAGAATTAAAACAATATGTTGTTTATGGCCTTTATTGTTTAGTCAGGCACAGTACCTCCCTTACATTGAGCTAAGCTAAGCTAACCAGCTGCTGCAAGACAAATTGGACAATTTTGTTACCACTGGACAGAACCAGGCCAGCTGTTTCCCCATTTCCAGTCTTTGTGCTAAGCTAAACTCATCTGCTGCTGGCTATAGCTTCATTTTTAATGTTCAAAAATGAGAGTGGTACCAAACTTCTCTCAACTAACTCTCAGCTAAAAAAAGACCAGATAGCCCAGTTAAGAGATAGGCAAATTTTTAAGCCAACCACATCCTAGCTGTAGCTTCATATTGAATGCCCAAACACAAGAGTGGTATCGATCTTTCCATCAAACTCTTGGCAAGAACGTGAATAAGCATACCTCCCCAAATTTCAAACTATTCATTTAAAATTCAACCTCTGTGCAAAGGGCAGGGAGTCATTTGTGACTTAATTTACAATATCGACACAAAACGAGGATCATGCAATAGTGCATTTTTCCATAATCAGTCCCCATTTCTTCTTCTGGTGAAACTTTAAACTTGGTGACCTCTGGCTTGGAGGCATTTCTGGTGTGGTGCAAACAGCCAGAATCTGTCTATCCTCAAATGTGTTGGCTCTCTCAAAGCCGGATCCTCCTGTTGCAGCTACAAAAATCCCTCTTTTTCGGAAGTAAAAAGCTAAGTTGCTTGTATAAAACTGATCCATATGTGCCTCTTTCTTCCTCCCCACCCTACACCCTGTTTTGAACCTCCTGCACACTCACAGCGGAGGGAAGTCACTGATTTCATAGACGGCAGTGATTCTTATCAACAGAGGTCACAGATGGAGCCTGTGTACATGTGTTGTTCCTCATCGCCGTCATCAATTATTCAATGACTCGGACACACACATACACATAAACAGCTTCCTGTGCTCCACTGAGACGGCAAACATCTTGCGTGAGCTTGACTCCCAGATGTCTTAGATTCCTCTGCACCTCAACATGCTGCTCAAACAGCTCAAAGGAGCAGCTTGGGTCAGCATCACTATAATCACTGCATCGTGACAGTGAGCTTAAACCAGATCTAATGTGACCACGTTTAGCATCATCAACCCTTTACTGTGAACTCACATTACATTACACATCTACATTTCATTTTGGTCATCTGATGGAGGGTATGATAACGGAGCACACAAGCTTAGGCTAGTGTGAAAAGCAGCAGTGGGAGGTTTATTATGCCATGTCAATGTACCAGTTGATAATGCATGAGGTATGACAGCTTGCACACTAAAATATATGCATTTATGGCCGCAGGAATGGCTTGATTAGGAAGTAGAGCTGTACACATACCAAGCACACACACACACACACACACACACACACACACACACACACACACACACACACACACACACACACACACACACAC